>JAYMTK010005676.1:0-10035 GCA_036897405.1 Pelargonium myrrhifolium
GGAGCGTCATCGGAGGCGGAGGGGGGTGTGGTGTGGCGGAGGTTGGCGCTGGAGAAGGTGTTGGGTCTGAGGTTGAGCCTGGGAGAGGGAGAGGGAGAGGGAGAGGAGAGGAGCTTGGGGTTGGAGAGAGGGTTTTGCAGAGAAATTGCAGAGAGTAGCATTTCTAGAAGATGATTCCGTACTGGTATGTATCGATCACGCGACGGATAGCTGATACTGGATAAAGTTGCAGATTTTTGTTGTTGTTGGAGGTGGAAGCTGCTCGACCATGGAGATTGAGCCACGGACAGAGACTTCGGAGAAACAAGGAAATACCAACGGTGTCGTTTTGCTGGTTATCATTATCGTGCTTTTTTCTGCGATCGCTTTGGTGAGCCTCTGGGAGCGGCCAGGCCCAAAGTCGTTTAAAATGGGTTTCGAGTATTGTTGAATGTCGTGGACTCTAAAAAAGCCCATGACTCAAATTGTTTTGCATTTTTTGGACTGATTTGTTGCGTTTAGTTCCTGATTAGGATTTTCTTTAGTTTTGTTTTGTTTGAGTTTATGTGAATTATTTTTTTTATTCACTAAACCTATTCAACCGGTTATAGCTCGTTTTCATGTGTCACGATAATATTTTTTGACACGTTGTCACGCCACGTCAGATACGAAGTCTACGTCTGTATGCCACGTCATCATACTATTTCATTTTTCATCATTCACAATTAAAACGCCATCATGCTATGACGTAAAAAAAACAATGAAACTTAGTGTTTTGTATGATGTTGCATGCACACGTGTACCTTGTATCTGACGTGACATGATGCATGACATATCAAAAAATGTTGAGTGAGTTTAAATAATATAAAATTATTTACAATGGCTCAAATAAGACAAAGTTCTAATTAGGGGATAAAAAAACGTGTCAGTCTAGGAGAGACAAAAGTATGTAGCTCATTAATAATTAAATAGGACAAGATGCGGAAAACAAATGAAAGAGCATTTTTAGGGTTGGCTACGAAGCTTGCCTCCGGCGGCAGCTCAGTCGGAAACCACCCCTAAATAGCTTGCTCTCTTTCAAAACGTATAGTAAAAGGAGGTTATAGGGATTAAAGGAGGATTTTAGGGCTTGTGGAATTGTGTTGGCTTGACAGGGGATCTGATGTCGACGGGGTTTTGGGCGGCGAGCAATCTGAACTCGGTGACGATAGTGGCGGGTCTTTCGGGTAGTCGGAGTTCAGATTGAGTGGAGTTTGGATAGATCTTATCGACAACGGCGTGCTGCCAGATCTAGTTCGGGGCGGTCGTCCCTCTGAGGGAGGAACAGAGCTCTGCCGGTTCGGTGTTGTGGCGGAGGGGGGTGTATCCCGGGTGATGATACTCGGGATATGAAGTAATTGGCTTGAGTGATCACTGGGGTCTAGGGCCTAGTGATTCGAGCAAATTCCCAGTTTTTTGTATGTAGGAGGCACTCACCCAGAGAGGAGTGTTTGTTTGTTATGGATTCAGGGCTTAGATCCCTTTTAAAATTAGTGGTGACGGTACTGTGAGCCGGCCTTAATCAAATTTGGGCTACTTAAATAGATCGTTTTCCTGTTTTTACTTTTCTAATTGTTGGAGTGATGTATTTTGTAATATGGTTATTCGAATAAAATGGGTGCTTTTGCAACGCTTTTTTTTTTTTTTAAGAAAAAAAAGTAGGACAAGAAGCTAGAGATTTCAAAATAGTCCAATCACTTGAACTCTCTCTAAAAAAAAAAAAAACACTATAGGCACGTATCGAAATAAAACAGAAAAACTCTCAATATCTAAACAAAAAAACATGAGCTGGAAGTAAAATAGAAACACTATAATATTAAAATAAAAAATTTGGTTGATTATTTAAATCAATTAAGTAGTTAGGTTACTGAATTTGTAATACGAAGAATATGCAAGACATGAGAGAAAAAGTTGAACTCTAACTAATTCACCATTATTGTTTTTGCAGAGCAGAGCAGCAAACGATCCTCTTCAGCTGGTGCTTTCTCTTTGAAGGGAAAGCGACTGTAATATATAGTTGTTCCCAACTGATTCTACACTTGATTGCTCATGATTTCTATAACTTTAGGTACTGATCATTTGAGTATTGAAATGAACAATGACATGAGCATTCTGTATACTAATTTGTTTCTAGTTGTATCTTGATTTTTGTATGTCTGAGGGTTTGTGTGAGTTTAGTGAATTGGCTTTGTTATGAACCTATGATGATGATGATCATCATCATCATCATCATTAGGTCAAATTGTGATCACATTGGCTTTTTTAATGTCCGAATCTAGTTGCAGTTAGTCCCCGAATTTGAACTTTTCAAGTCATATTATGACCATTTGCTTGTGGTTAATTATACTCAATTAGGAATCGTTTTTGTTGGTTCCTCAATTATTTACCCGTTGTTGAAAAGACGCGGATTATAGGTCCAAATGATGCATTTGATGGTGAAGTAGTTTGTGTATCAGACTTCCTTCAAAGATGCATATTGTAGTATATGAGTTTTTGTGACTTCTAATTAAGTAATGTTTGGCTATCCGTCTTGAAGACTACTTGCACTCAATTCCCGAATTTGAACTCTTCAAAGCAAATTATGGTAGTTGGTTCTGTATCTTTCCAAACCTAGTCATACTCAGATTAGGAATTTATCCAAATCAGGAACCAGTTTTGTCCTGGTTCCTTGATTCTTTATCCATTGTTGAAAAGATCCGAGTTACTGGTCTAACAAGTAATGATTGATGAAATCACTAGTAAATTTGTTCAGGTTTTCACATTGTGGATCATTTAGTAGCAGTTTCAGTTTCTGTTCTATATACTCAATTGTCTCTAGTATTGTTTTGGTCAGTTGAATTGTTCTAACTTGGATTTCATTTGGATTCTGGTGATAACGGTGATGATTTTGGCTGTGCAAATGCGAGTCCTTCCTCAAAAATCCGCAGAAAGAGACGAGTAAGTCTTCGCCAAAGCTATAAAACGACTGATTTTCATACCATTATACATGCACATGAATGCATCTTTTTCTCTTATTGTCATGTGCTACTTTATCCACAATTCTCTTTTGTTAACCTTGTATAGTGTAAAATTCGACAAAACGGGAAATCTTGAATGATAACTGAAATATTGGCACCGTAAAGAAAAAAAATTACTATTAGTGAAAGAAAAGTGAATACATACACATGAGACCATACTTGGGAACCCCACTCTTTGGTTCTATCACTGTGTCCAAAACTAAATCAGGTGAAAGATCAAGAAACTTCAAATCTGGTGAAAAGGTGTTAGTTTGCTTTTTACCATGCATGAAAATATGATAATTTATTAAAGATGACACCAACCTGTCCATGAATTGAACCCAACCCACATTGAAAAAGGTGTGCTTTATAACAGAAACAATAAGCTCTCACCATTTGCTTATAATTGAGTCCTCTCTTCCTCTCTGAAACCTGCCAGTTCATATGTTTCAACAAACCCTTTTGAGGATGAGTTCTTGATCCATTTCATTTTCTGTTTAAAGTTCAATTGGTTTTCTTACTTTTCGTTATCCTATATCATGATGCACGATTCGATTGTGATTCCTGCTTGCTTTTCGCCTGTTGAGACGCTAGATGATCATGACCCAGCTGCGATCACCAGGTCAGGCCAGAGCGTGTTCATGTCAGTGTACCAAACGAAGCTTGCAGGGAAGTGCCGTCTGATCACAATCACATGGTGCAAGAACCTGTTGCTGCACGGGCTGTCTCTCTCGGTCCAAGGCCTGGAGGGAGACGAGCAGTGTCGATGCAAGGTGGAGCTGAAGCCGTGGTACTTCTGGAGAAAGCAAGGGTCCAAACATTTCATGGTCGATGGCAGGACAGTTGGTGTTGTTTGGGACCTGAAAGCCGCCAAATTCAATGGAGAGACCGCGCCAAGATCAGATTACTATGTTGCCATTGTCTGTGAAGACGAGGTGGTCTTGCTCGTGGGCGATATGAAGAAAGATGCCTACCGGAGGACGGGCTGCAGGCCCGCTCTCATCGAGCCTATGCTGGTGTCAAGGAAGGAGCATGTGCTGGGGAAGAGAAAGTTCTCTACCAGAGTCAAGTTCGACGAGAAAGGAAGCTTCCATGACATCTCCATTGAATGCAACAATATTAACAGCAACTGTATTGGTGATGATCCAGACATGGAGATAAGGATTGATGGGGATGTAGCTGTTCATGTGAAGCATCTGCAATGGAAGTTTAGAGGTAATGAGTCAATTCAAGCAAGCAAAACCAGATTGGATGTGTGTTGGGATGTTCATGACTGGCTGTTCAGTTCTGGTTCAAGGCATGGTTTGTTCATATTCAAGCCAATTTCAAAATCTGCACAATTGTTGATTCATGAAGCAGAGGAAGTGAATTCACTGAATTGTGATGCACCACAATCAGTAGAGGAGCTTAGTGCAGGTGGGTCTTCTGGGTTTTGCTTGTCTCTATATGCTTGGAAAATTGAATAGACATAATGTATGTTTTATAAAAAATTTATAATGATCATCATTTATTGTATCATCATAATTCCCACACTTTGGACTTTGAAGAGAAAGATGCAACAGCTAGGATTTGAATAAAAATGGGGCATTATTGGACTATGGAACAGACATAAATGTCTAATAAACTTTAATACTCACCACCGAGCCAATAATGTGTTAATCAGTCAGTGCACGAGACTCCTACTATTGTGAAATGACTTGAACATGTGACTGCAATGTTGCGGGATACCAGCAAAAAAATTTGTATGCTCGAAATGGATTTGCATTATTGCATTTTTTGAGAAAAGAAAGCTGATGTTGGCAATGGAATGCAGATGGAAGCACCTAACAAAGGAGCTTGTACCTACTCTCATGCAATGAAAGATGGATTGATTGGAAGTGTTGTTGTTTTGTGCCTAGCTAGTTTCTTCAATTTGAATGAGTACATAAATATGCAACATCCAAGTGATTGAATCTATTTGTTGTTAGGTCTTTTCCAATGGGTGAAAATGGGAGAGAATCTTTTACTCATTTCAAATTTCAAAAACCCCACTTTCCGAGGTAATAATCAAAATTACGACTGGAACATGAGAATATGTTCTAACAGATAGAAATAAGAACGAATGTGGATCATTCATTAGTAAACGGTGATATACTTGTAAATACTTGCACGGTAGTGTTTTTGGTCTTTTAAGTAGTTTTCTTCTTCGCGTTGTTTAGTCCGAAAATAGAATGTACAGTATGATTAAGCATTTAATGGGTGACAAATACCAAAATAGGATATGGAAAGAAAGAGAAGGGCACAAGGGTTGGTCCATAAGACATGTGTGGTCATGTGCATGTAGCTTAAAGGCAGGAAACATGTAACAAGAAGAATGCAATGTTGCTTGAAAAAATAGGGCCAGTGGTGGACCAAAGGTGCCAAAGGCCACTCACTATCTTAGAAGCCAGAAACAGCACCCTAATAATACACTACACCAATCTCTCACCTTCTTTTGAAAAGCTGTTTAGAAGATAAATTTTGCAATTAGTGGTCCTTTCCATGACATGCCATTGTCAATGTCTGGAAATGAACCATTAGCTATTTTGTTGGAATATCCACTTGTTGGCCACCACAGGCTATGAATAGTAGCTCCAATCCTGGAAAACTGAAATCATCAGTTGCGAGTGACACGACTAATGCGAAGAGACAGAAAAAGAAAGATGTAAAAGATACCGAATCATGTTTTACCGAGTAGAGGAGCGCTGTAGAAGTCTCGTGTTCTTTGGCGGATCCATGCCACTGGGCCTGTGTTGTTGTGTATCCATGAGAAATAAACTGAACTAAACAGATTCTGCAACCATTAAGTACTATTGATCCACATCTGTTATATTACAATAGTGTCAATTTCCATACAACAAAATTGCAACCACAAAACTCTCATATTAAGGGAATTTGTTTGTGACATGATTCGGTGATGGGAACCGGAGGGTCTGAGTGGGAGCCGTTAAGAATTTGGCTGGCTACCCATTGATTTGCAGCATCAGAGTAGTGCACACTATCCCAACTAATGTAGACTTGAGGGTCGCTGCATGAACCCCCAAAAACTTCGGTTCCATTTACTATCGTCTTCTTCCCACATTGCACATTACGATTCCCATCATGCCCACAACAGAATCCAAGTGGATCAACAAAACCTGTAACAGAACCCCAACAACCACAAGTAGAAAATATACACATAAGTTTCTGCAGAAGTAAAAATAAGCACACTGAAAAGTGAACATGCCTATTGCTGCTCCACGTTTTCTCTTGCTATAAACAGAGAGGAATGTGGTGTGGTGAGGCTTACCGTGCTTGCTTGCTTCAGAAATCAACCTGTATTTAGCAGTGTATATGTCGACATAAGTGAGTACTGCATCAGGGAGTTGCAACCTAAGTTGAGACACCCTCTCCTTGAGTTGCCTGTTAAATTCTTGAGCAACATTGTTCTGGGACTTTATGCAACCATTTTGGTCCATATTATCAAGCTTCGGAGGAAAATGTATAAGAGAATAAGGCAAGCAGCCAATAGGACCTGTGTTGTGTATCCAAAATGCTCTTGCTCCTAGTTTGTATAGTTGCTGAAACAGTAAATTACGATAAATGCTGTTAAACTTCCATTGCACCATATCCTGCATGACTAAAAATTTAAATGCATGAAAGCTGAGTACAAATTTGACCTTTCCCAATCCCTACAATGGTGGGAGCCTCATGCACTGGACCACCTTTCTTGTTAAGACTTTAGCATGTAACCAAGCATTCTCATTGGGAAATGTGTTGCTCGTCTCTAACAGTTATTGTTTGAAAGTATATGCAGAACTAAGTCAAGAGCCAACTGCAGAATGGGAAGCAGCTGTGATGCAAAATTGTGATCCTAATTCTAAACCATTAACCAGACAGCTTCCTTGAGGATATAGAGAACTAAGCAATGAAGTTTCTTTGTTGACAATTGACACTGCACTGACATCTTTAAATAAGAAGTCCACTAGTGTTAAAAGCCAGCAGTAGCTAGTATGGGATTATCTTTTTGCTTTGTGCAATCTACCGTCAGCTGAAAGCATAAATTATTTTACTGATTCAGAATTATACGATGAGTACATGATATTGTCTCGACTATCCATTAAGCTTTGTGTGCTTGTTTGCTTTAGCAACCCATCATATCTGATAACCAGAAAGCTGCTGTTGCTAGTGTATCCACTCCATGTGGTCACACCACATGTTCTTCTGTTGGTTACGATCTTCAAGCGGTACTAATTTTATTTGAAATAAACTGTATGCCTAGGTATGTAGTGGTAATCTAGCACAATAGTTCCAAAATCAATCTGTTTGATTCCTTCATCATATGCTTGTTAGAAGCTGTAATGTTGAATTGGATGACTAGATGAAAACAGAAGGTGCACATATACCTGGGACTGTAAAATGATAGTAAATTGCTAACAAAAATGTAAAAGTAGTACGTACCTCTACTGAGTAAGCTAACTGATTGATGATGTAGGGGAAAGATTCTATCAGTTGTTTCTCTGTCATAGATTTAAGACCAGCATGAAGATCGTTCTGTCCAATATCAATTGTGTATAAAGCCTTGGCAAAGTCATCTGGTCGTGGCAGACTGCTTATGCTGTATAAATTTCTAGCTGAAAAGCAATGACCACAAGATTATAAGCGCATAAACTCATAGTAGGGATAGTTACATTTCGCCCATAACCCATAATATATATTATTTCAAACCTTCCATGTGTAGCTCGTTGGTGCGTGCTTTGAATTGTTCAAACTGCAAGAGCTGTATGTCAAGAGAGATGGGGCTAAAACCTCCTTCAAAAATCCTGGTATCTAATGGCTGAATTGTAGACCCTCCAGTAGCAAAATTTGCTCCATGTTGAAAATTTGTCCCGATAGAATCCAAGTATGCACTCAAAAATGGCAATCCCAACTTCTCAGCTGCAAAGAAAAGGTTCCCAAAACACATAGTACACCCAAAATATTGTAAATAATGAGATTGACATCCAGTTCAGTAACTACAAAGATTTTTCACCTATTGTAAGGATATCATATGTTAGAGAGAACTCATTCAACTAAAAATATACTTCATCCCAACAAATGGACACTCATTTTGGGTGGAGGGCGTATTAAAAGCTTCTTATCCCAACAATCAAGGATTCAAACCTAAAGCATTTTAACCCAACAATCAAGGGCTTGAACCTAAAGCTTTTAGTTGAGTTGATCCTCTAATATGATGCTCCTTCATCCCAAAATGAGTGTCCATATTTCTATTTTGAGAAAAATTAAGGAGAAGTTAGTTAACGTGGTATATTTACACTTGTGTCCTCATAATCATGTGTTAAGGCTAACTAACTTATTATAAGGATACTATTGATAATTCATACATAATTAACTTTCTAAAAAAAGAAAGTGGACACTCATTGTATATAAGTTGGTTAAACTAATGGTCGGGTATGAATCTCAGGTGCACCCCAAACAAGGTAAGATGACACGAGTTTGAGCTTAAATGACGAGCAAAGTCAAAATGTACTTGTTGAAGTATAAAACTACAATTAGCTCTCAACTATCATCTCAAGATTTTAGTTGAACTAGTACTCATCAAATACTCATTCGTACTAAAATGAGTATAGACTCTATGAAAAAATTGCCCCAAAATGAGAGTCCATTTACCAACAATAATCCTAATATAGGCGAGTTAGACAAGGTATAAGGGGAAAGGTCCAACCATAAACTTATCCTTAAATTGTACAAAAATCCAAAGATGGACACTCATTTTGGGAAGGAAAGAGCATCACATAACCAACAACTGAGCTGCTTCAATAAAAAAAAAAGTTTACAACTTTTGGCAAACCCACAACTCAGTTACTAAAAATCATGAAAACTAAACAATCCACAACCAAATCTGCAGATGGGTTTTTAGCCAAACACATTACTAAATGAGCAGAAACAGACACTCACCTATAAAATCAAGCACAACACGCCCATCACTGTAGCGCTGGGAAGGCTTGCCAAAGAAGGTAATGCCATTGGGAGAGACAAGGCGGTGAAATGCAGCCGATTTGCCGCCCGTATCGGAGTTGGAATCGCCGAAGTTGAAAATCGCCGGAAAGTTACAGCCAGATCGAGGAAGAGACAAGTCGAGATTGGTTCGTGGTTTCGCAGTAGACATCAAAATCGACAACAAAATAAGCAACAAGAAGAGAATCGCCATTCCTCTGGACAAGCTGTTTGAAGGAGCTCTCCATCTTCTAATGGAGTCCATGGACACGAACTCTACTATCGTCTTCTCTCAGGCCTTTCGTCGAACATGTAATGGGTATTGGGATCAGACCATAATTAAACTGCGAAATGATTTCGGTCAAGTACAAATCTAAATCTACGTTTTTCAGTACACACAACACTGGACACAGTACATATTGCATACCAAGAATATCACTTAGAAAATCAGATCTAAACAAAAAGTTGAGAGATAAAAAAGGAGAGTGACAGTGACAGAGATGGTCAGCTCTCATTTCAGTGGTTGCATAATAAAATAACCATTATCCAGCTAGGAAGCCACTAAAATAAGGATATAATTTTTTTTAGATGTAATATTAAATTATTAACTTGTGCTATGTTAAATTGGAAAGTTATCTTTGCATTCAAGTTATACATAAATTCATTCCCAAACGGTTTGCAAATGATTATACGTGAGGGGTAAATACAATAAGTGCTTGTTTGGTTGGGTTGTGTGTAGCCGGAAGCTAGTGCCACATAAGTTTAGCTTTTAGGAAAAAATTCTAACAATTGTTTGGCAAATGAAAAAAAAAAGCAACTTCCAGCAAAAATGGTGTAGTATAGCTAGAAGTTGTCTTTTTCTCACAGCCACATTTTTGAGGCTGTAGGATTTGTGAAGAGCTGCATCACCTTTTGGAAGACCAAAATACCCCTGAATTATTGGTAAATTCCAATTATAATAATGACATTTTCTTTGTCAAATATTATAGAGGGCCAGAGCGTGCATCAACAAAACCCAACCAAATAA
>JAYMTK010005677.1:0-10035 GCA_036897405.1 Pelargonium myrrhifolium
AGAATGCTCCAAATTGTTAAACTTGATGAGGTGGCAACACCTAATACCTTCTCACCAAGTTTAACACATATACATGTAGATTTTTGTTTTTATTTATTAGTAATTTATTTAATGGTAGGATGAAAAAAGAAGAAGAAGATACAGTTGTAGGTAGTAAATATGGGGCCAGAGATCACATGCAAAGCATTTTTGCATGAAATGAAAGGCCTATTACTTACATACAGTAGTACAGTTTACAACCACAATTGTTCCAAATCACGTGCCCATTTAATGCCCAATATTTAAGGTCATGGTCCCATTCCCATCTTTAATTTATTTTTATTTATGCATCACTGTCACGCTCTTCAACTAATTACACTTACAACAATTATACTATCTCTTTTAAGATTGTTTGAATTTTGAAACCCAAAGATATACATAAATTATTATTTTACTTTTTTTTTTAACTTTTTTTTTTACACTTCACAGAAGTTAATCAGTGAGTTAATTATAATTGGTTACGAGAAGATTGCCTACGCTAATTATATTTATATAGCTAAATTTATACAAGAATACAGTAAACACTTGCAAGTTTATTTACAGAAGTTTTCAATGGAACATTTTGAGAAATGTCTAGTCCAGATATAAAAGCCCCGACTTCAAATCCCTATTAAACAAGTGAGGTCCAAGAAAAGAGAACTTCCCATTACCATTAGGTCCACATTCCAGATATTTTTCTCATATACATATAACTATAAGTGAAATTTTGTCGGGCAAAGTAAATAATAATATGAAACCAATGATTTGCAACTTATCAGGCTATGTGTAGGCTGACATTGTAGAAACAACTCTTAAGTTTGATCCCCACTAGACATAAAAGAGGTAAAGAGCTTTAATTTTGAATTAATCCGAACATGATTAAACATGTGGTTTACAACCCCAAGAAACATAAATAAGATAATTTAAAGACTTCAATATTTCTTCTAGCAGTAAATTTTATGTTTCACATTCTTTGAGGCAATAAAAAGGAAGTTCATATTAATTTACTCTCTTCGTCCCACGATGAGTGTTATGTTTCTCTTAAATTTTTGTTTGAAAATGAATGACCATTTTCTTTTCAAGCAAGTTAGTAATGCATGAATTGTCAATACTTAATACTGTAGTATACTTGTAACAAATTAGTTAGTATCTATTAGCACATTATTATAAGAATGCATACGTAAATATACCACACCAACTTTTTATTTATTTATAATTTTTCTCAAAATAAAATCAAGAATACTTATTTAGGATGTATGGAGTATTTATTATCTGAAATCTGGTAGCTAAACTTGGAAAATATTGTTCCTCAACATTCATAACTATTCTTTCACCAAAATTGGATCCTTCTTCACAATTTTAAAAAACTCAAAAGAGGCACCAAACAAAGTGAACTTAAGGTTTTACATAGTAAGCAAAGGCAGGTAGCATCTTTATCATATGATGAATCATCATGGTAATTCTTTAGATTGCAGAGCTAGTGAGCAACTAATACACCAGAATTCTACTTTTTTTCTTTCCAATTGGTGAAAATGTGGAGTCCACTAGGCTCCATCCTAGTACCGGTTAATAAAGAACACCAAAAGAAAGGCAAATTATTTCAGTGGACCACGATTCTTAAATCAATATTCTAAGCTTCCAAAGATTGTCCAATGAGTAAAAAGAATGTTGGTTGTGATCTTTTCCCAAGTTCCCAGCATTAACAGCTTTCTCTCTCTAAAAAAAAGTTGAGAGGAGAAATCCTCAACCTCATCATCCTATTTATGAGTTCCACAAATGCTTATTGAGGAGAGAAAAACCATGGCATAGTAAGAATTGGAACCATAAACTACAGAAGTAAAAAAGAGAATAAGAAAGTTATTTACCTGTCCTGAGATTGGGGCTGCATATTGGTTCACACTGAGAACATTAATCCTCTGAATCTGCATTGTCCAGCTTTGTAAGCAGTAGCATGATTAATGGCTGGCTTGCGGAGCATGTGAAAGTAATAACCAAAGTCTATCTCCTTCCTCTTTAAGTTAAGAATTACTCCGACAAAAGCCACATATGCACATGCATGGCTACAAGTGCAAATGGTTTTACTCAAGGGCATGGCCATACCTGGCGTCTTCACCAATGATGGTGACTGTGAGAAGTCTCTGCCCCCTCCTCTACGAGATATTCAAATGGAAGTGGGGTTACTACTGATGCATTTAGCGATTAGGGACATCCCTGTTTGTCGGAGTTTTCTCTGCATGCTTCTCCTTTGAGTTCATGTTATAACCTTCTATTGCTTTTACTTGAATCACTGCCAATCACAGATGTTTTACACATTCACAAAGAGTGTTTACAATTATGTATATAACTTCGATGGATTTGTTTATTTTGTCAACAATCAACACTCAGTGCAGAATAAAACTCATAGAGACTTTTAGCTCTAAATGCTGATCGAAAGAGTTGGAGACAACAAATGTAGAGCTCAAAGCCATCAGTCTGCCTGCCAAACCTAACACAAGTGATACAAGATTTATCATAAACACGCATGAATAGTTTGTAGGGCTATGGCCAGTGATACAGCAGGTAAAATATAATAATTTACTTGGGTTACTTCTCCTAGTCAAAGCTAAGCCATGAACAGGGACTGCAATCTTATTCAAGCAACTGTTTACGTACAAATAAGTAGTACATACTATTTACGTGAAGGTGTCATTGCAAATTCATATTGGGGAAATAGTACACCTGCAGCAATCAGGGTAACAACTACATTACAGTTTACACTTTTGCCATTGTTGCATGCGCAAGATCTAGGGCATACGCAACCGAATCGGCCTTTTATATATCATTTTAAGGTACGCAGACCCTCTAAATGGTAAACTGGTACTAAACACGAGCTAAAACAACTTTTGCATTATGATTATTGTTTCAATTATTTCATTCTAGTATGTAAATGCAACATGTTTCACTTATTATTTGTCAAATCTTTCATGTAGCCAACCTTGATTGTTCTTGAGAAACGGCTTTGTTGTTGGATGCAAAGGCAACGTGTTTTTATCGTAACTACTGTGCTATATTCAATTCATTGTGGTATTGGATAGCTAAACCATAATGATTTAGAGATCCAATTTGCTTGAAGATTCAACTAGATCAGCTTATATTTGATCTGAGTTTAGTGTTGTTGGCAGTGCGATTCACAGGAAAGGATCACTCTTCTGCTATTGTTTTAAGGGAGAGATACTCATAAGATGAGAAAATTATCAAAGACCAAACGGTTAGAATACATTGTGATATGCGTCTGTCACTGGTGTACAGCAAGACTGAAGACCCATATATTTTTGGCCACTATGATATGGTATTGCCAGCATCCACAGTTTCCTTCCAACATGCCTGGCATAGCCCAACACTAGCCAGTCTGAGTGTGGGAGTCGTTTGTCGAAATGTTGTGGCAAAAAAAAACCCAAACCCAAATCTAAATGGATTTGATTTGTTAAAGTTGGAGCAGACAGATTAAGTTCAAATATACTAAGATGAAATAAAAAAGATAAGCTAATGAATCCTTTCCATAAAAATAAAAGGTACCTTCAAGACAAAATTCCATCAAATGCAACTGGTCTCATAATGTGCAACAGACATAATTCATTTCAAAGCTAAAAATATAGCTAAGTTGATATTCTTGATAATCCTATCCAACTTACAACAATAATAGTAGCTACATGCATGCACGAGTTAAATAGAACAGGAATAATAGTGGTGCTATGTCAAACGAAAACATACTTGTGATAGTTTGTTTCCAAGATGTATAATGGAAGCAGCATAGGACGCTAAATTTTCTTGTACTTCAGGCAGAAGAGCAATCGCGACATCAGCACGAGCCAAAGAAGGTGCATAGTTTATGCCATCATCTACCTTAAGAAAAGTATACGTATAAGTTGAACTTTACAATTTGAAGTTGTTGATGCGTCTCATATCAATTAAAAGAGGAGATTGTAACCTATTGATAAACTAGTTGATTCCCCCACCTGTCACTTTAGGTTGGGGGAAGTTTAACATGATATCATAGCAGATTACCTAAATGTAACACATTAAATACATGTACTGGGCTCATGTGCAGAAATAGAAGTTTGCATGTGAGGGGGAGTGTTGATGTGTCCCGCATCAAATATATGTGGAGATTGTTCCCTTCTAATAAACTAGTTAATCTCTCCACCAATCAATTTAGGCTTTTGGATTGGAGGATGTGATCCACAACAATCTTAAGTATTTCTGACTCTTCAAAAATCAGAGAAGCCAGGGTTAGAGTAGAGTTCTTGATTGAACAATCCAGAGCAAAAGCATTGATCAATCTGATCTGTCTCAAATAACAAAGTCCCATGCATGCATGTGCGCCTGTGCATTTGTGTACGCGTGTTGGATGTGGAATTACCTTTAGGAGATTGACTAGCACAGTTTTAGGGATCTTATTTTATCTAGATTGAGCTTCTTCAGGCCTCTTTAATCTCTTCTCTTTTGCTGCCTGGCAATTCTTAAACTTGGTAGCTATAATCTACCCAGTCCTCAATCCACAAAATCCAACCATAAATCTCTCTTAATCTCACAAATTCTCTAAGTCCCCAAGCCCCTAATACGACCAAACTACTGCCAAAATGTAGTCCTTGAGTCATGAGGACACACTATAGAAATAGTACATGAGCCTCCCATTCGACCAAACTACTGCTGAAACATAGTCCTGAGTCATGAGGTCAACATTGCTACGTTAACAAAATTATCTCATCAACATAACGTCAAGACAACTGTAATGGTCCATTTTTAGCCACTATTCATTCTAATATCAAGGTTACCATCTTGAGCTTGAGGGAGAGTGTTACAGTGGCTGAAAATTAGGAGATATGAAATGTTAGAGTAACTGAAAATAAGATGATAGGAGATTGATTAACACTGTTTTAGGGATCTCATTTTATCTAGATTGAGCTGATTTTTAGGATTTTTTAATGATCTCAATTTACTCTATTTGTACTATAAATTGAGTTTCACCCATAGCGAATAATATGAATCATTCTCTCTCAAACTTCACATTCCCCTGGTAAGAATGTCCTTGTTTTTGCCCTGCTCATTTTCTGATGCAACAATTAGGAAGTTACAAACCGTTGAGGTTTAATAGTCAGATGGAAGAACCTAAAAATTCAATAGGCACATCTTTCCACTGTGACCTGAAAACCAAGTGCATTTATCCCTTGATTTTGAGCATTCATTAAACTACTTCTATGAATATACACACACCCACGTGTGTATTTATGTATCTGTGAGTATTGCATTTTTTTTTTACATATACATACAAATACAGAATATTTGAACATTAACTATATAATAAGGAATATTTGTTGCATCACAGGAAACCATCACTTTAATAGAAAGGAAAACTAGAAATATGAAATACCCTACAGGTCTACTATACTAAATTTCAATGTCCCACTTATAAGTTTCATTTTCCTTTCTGACTAGGGAATTATACTTAGTTTTACAATAGTATTCCTAAACTTTGTGAGTTATAGAATTGTTGAGTTTGTCATAACAAGGTTAGAACAGGGGCACAAGTGGACAATCTATTACTAGTAAAACTGTTACATTACGTTTGCAAATAGTCAAATCGAACAGTTTTTTGTGCGATAGGATATCATATTTAACATTCATGCCACGAGAAGTTGCAAACAAGCATAGGCTTCTGATTACATAAAAAGTACCTTGAGAGGTGCCAATTAGGATTGCTGTAGGTGTTGCATGGCTGCATGGACAAGAAACTACCTGAAAAATTAGTTTAAGGAGCTAATTAGGATTTCTTCTCTAAATTATAGTTATAAGAAAAATATTTTAAATTAATAAAACATATTGAAAAAAATAATATTTCAGTGGGGGCAAAATTTAAAAATTAGTAGGGATAAAAATGAAAAATAACACAAATACATAGTAAATTTTCAACAAAAAGAAACTCAGTGGGGGAAACTGCCTCCATACCCTTCCTCCTAAATCCATCCCTGCCCGCTATAAAGGAATCAGTAATAAACGCATGTTGATCTACATGATTAGAAATGCAAATAACTGATAAGGATCATTTATCAAAAATAATAACATTTCAAGAGTTCTTGTCCAAATTAATGGCTATTTTTAAAGGATGTTAACTCGATAAATGTACAAGAATGACATTTTTCATATTTTAGTGTTGAAGTGGTGATTGAAGTCCCACATCGGAAAAAAATATAAGATAAATAAGCTAGGTGGAAGTGAAACCCTACTAATAAGGTTTACCTTTTAGTAGTGTAAACACAAACCATTATGTGTAGCTTAATATTAAAATTAGCATAATATCAATGCTGATTATGATTCAAGCTTGGGCCCGGGTGTGTTGCCTCCTCTACATGCCTGCAGTGACCCACATATAGAAGAAAAATACCACACGTGAAGATGAAAAGAAAAATGTGACCCTCACAAGTGAAGGGAGGTGAGCGTGTTGAAGTGGGTGATAGAGCCTAATTGTGTTGCCTCCTTTGTGGTCTCCGACCTACTTCAAGAAGGATATGCCCCTGATTGTGTATGCGTTGAGCCAACTGATAAAAAAATGTGAGTGACTTTTTAGTAGTAGAATCCCAAACCGTTATATGTAGTCCATTATTGAAATTTAACATGTGAGGGGAAGTGAGGGTGTTGAAGTGGGTGATAGAGCCCGATTGTGTTGCCTCCCTATGTGGTCTCTGACCCACTTCCATAAAGATATTCCCCTGATTGTGTACATGTTGAGCCAATTGATAAAAAAAATGTGAGTATGACTTTTTAGTAGTGAAATCCCAAACCGTTATGTGTGGTCCATTATTGAAAGTTGCACATTAAAAAAGCAAAGGTTGCGGCTGACATAATCTTTATACTTTATAAA
Organism: Pelargonium myrrhifolium; assembly: GCA_036897405.1. Taxonomy (NCBI): domain Eukaryota; kingdom Viridiplantae; phylum Streptophyta; class Magnoliopsida; order Geraniales; family Geraniaceae; genus Pelargonium; species Pelargonium myrrhifolium. The sequence continues at coordinate 6,917 of JAYMTK010005677.1, forward strand.
ATGGGCCAGCTATAGAATCTGCAAGCCATTGTACTGGTGCTTCACGACCTTGACATCCTCAACCTGGAAATTGCAGTATATGCCTTTAATACATGGCAAAACAAGCCAGATGTAGTACTTGCAAGTACTCGTCAAGCTGTCATAGGCTAGTTAACTATATGAACCCTAATTTATAAGAAGTGAAATTTTCTGTTCTGATAAGGCTTTTCATGTCATTCACATGAGTGCAATATGTTTTAAATACCAGATTACTTCTACAAATGCACAGCAGCTTACTCCATCATAAAATCATTTATATGGTTTCTAATTATTCTAAGGAATTGATTGATGATAATGTGAAAATTATAAGCCACAGATACCTTAAGAACCAGCTTCCTCCAGTTCCATCCTTAGAGGACCATGCGAACAATCTTGGATATAGTTGAGTTGGAGCCAGTCATAGAGGTTTCAATCCTTAGAGGATCATCCTGAATTGGATTACGTTAAGCAACATACAAATCAAACATTAAAGATAAGGAAATTAAGAGCAAGAGAGTATGCAAGAGCAACACAGACGCTTAAGTTGACCTTTTGCGAGAGAGTTTTATACCAACCAGAAATATAAACCTATGAATAAATACCACTCTAGTTGGGGTGGGGGAGCAAAGCCAAGTTGAGTTGTAGATCACTCAAAACCTGTCTAAAGTTAATGAGCTTCTTATAGTTGTCATGCAGAAAGTAAACAGCAACTTCGTTGAAGAAAAATGCATCAAATGAAAGTAAGGAAAATCACCAGTTCATCAAAGAAGGATGCATCCCATTCAAGCCCAGCATTAAGAAGGAAGATCTGTAGGATAAAAGAATTTCAGATGGGATAATTTCCATCGGAAAGCAAACCAATCCCAGCATTCATAAATACCCAGGTGTTTGGGAACCAGTATTTCATTTGAAATGCTGGATTTGAGCCAAATCAAGTGTTTGGGTAACCTTACAATTTGGATTTGGATTTGGCTCAAATCCAATAGCATTCAAACATGCCTACAAAATGGGATTTCAAATGACAACTCTTACCATGTCATTTGAAATTCTATAACTTCCCAAACATTATATTTGTATTTGAAATACAATGTTTCAAATCCCAAATTTCAAATCAAATTCATGTTACCAAGTGCAACCTAAATGAACTAATGATAAATGCTGAAATACACCCAAATCCTATGAGGGAGTTCATATTTGGCGATCCCTTCCTCAGTGCCATTAGGCCATCAAGAAGCAAGTCTGCAATAGATATTTGATTGTTCTAACAATTCAAGACTACAAGTCAACATTTTACAATGCTAAATTTACATTAAAAAAAAAAAATGATGTAGTATTTCATGAACTGTGCCCAGAATATTCTCATATGAAATTCAAAGAGGGAAAATAAAATGTAAATACTTCAATACCACTGCAACTGACTATTCATCATGCAAATGAAAAATTATGTACACACTTGTTTACAAATGCATTAAATCAGTTAGATAAATGGGAAAGAAGAATGCACGTACCGCACATAATCCCGGTCACATCCAGAAAAAACCGATGACTCGTAGCGCCGTTAAGAAGCCGAAGCCGAATCCGACTCCGGGGACGACGGAGACTTGGTCTCGACTCTCGAGTGCGTTCCTGATACTGAGAATTGGGGTTTGGGTGCTGAAGCGAGGCGGGAGTAGTTAACGGTGTCGTTTCCGTGCGACTGCGATGCGAGGCATCGGAGGAGTTCAAGTCGTTGAACAGTAGTGCGACACGTCATACCAACAAATTTATGGCAAAAATCTTCTAATAGAGGAAACGACATCGTTTTAGGATTCCACGGTGGCAAGGTACCCATAATCTCTCTCCTAATCCGCATCCGAAGCACCAGCACGTTATCTCTTTCCTTCCTGGGCTTCATTTTTCCTCTGGCTTGGTTTGGTGTGTTCTGTTCACAGATTACATACAAACTCGCAAAAATGGCGTCCATGGATTCGGCCAATGATGGTGGGAACAGAAGCTGCGTGGAGACGAAGAGCGTGCCACACTGTGTCGTTTTATCCTCGGCGTTGAGTCAAATACCATTTCTAAAGCCCATTAGGCCGAATCTTGCTTCTCCCAGTATCATTCGGGAGATTCACGATTCTATAGCTTCCGCGGCCGATAACTTTTCCAGGTTCTTCGACTTGTTGGTTTCTCAGAATCCCATTCTCAGCAAAATCTCATCATTGTCTTCTGATTTCAACCGTTTCACCATGGTAACCATACATACACCTCTCAATTTCTCTCTCGTCTTCTTATCTGTTTGTTTGATAGGTTTTACTTCAATTTATATGTCAACAATTTAAATTTAAACGTTGGGTTTGTGAATTTATAATACCTAGTCAGGAAAACAAAAGGGTAATATACTGATCTTGGCATACCACTACTGTGAAAACTTATATCACATGGTGAGTGCAGCTTAATTGCACTTTACTGCTGAATCTTTCATTGAAATGCTTGCAATGTTAAGGTAGTTTCTGGAACTGAGAAGCTAACCAGAAGTGGAATTTTTCTAGTGGCGATTCCTTTCAAGCTTGTTCATTGATATATCAGAGATGAGATTTTGTGTTACATTTACTGTTTGTAAAAAAAATAGAGGGTAGAGAGGATCTGAAGTCATTGGAGATTTATCATGTTACATTTATGAAGAGATATTCTGTTTTGTTTGTGTGTTCATTATGTTGTACAGATATGAATTGATCTTCATTTTGGTATGAAGTGGAGTTCTCTTGTTCCTTGGCTTTAATACTGAATTGGACTCTGCTTCAGGTCTGCCGCAGGAACTACATCAACATGAACTCTCTTTCCAGCCACAATTTCGCTGCCATTTTACCAGGCGATTCTGTGGCAGGTCTTGTGGTGGCCAATGGTCTCCAGAATTTCTTGAACCTTTACAACACGGTGCTGGTTTGCAGGCTTGTTTTGACATGGTTTCCTAATGCTCCTCCTGCCATTGTTGGCCCTCTCAGGTGTGCCTCTTAATATTTTGAAATTAATTTAGGTTGTGTTTGGGAACATGGATTTGATTTGAAATTAAGGATTTGAAAAAAATTATAGATTCAAATGACAATGTAAGAGTTGTCATT
>JAYMTK010005678.1:0-10035 GCA_036897405.1 Pelargonium myrrhifolium
GGTATTGTAATAATCTGCACTCTGTAATTCCTGTTTGTTAAATATTATGTTTATGTGTATTATCAAAAAAAAAACAAGTAATCGTGTTGGTCTTTGCATGAGATTTAAGAGTATAATTATAAGTTAGAGTCAAATTAACTTATGGGTTTTATCGTGTATAATGTATTGTATCGTGTTTTGTCAACATAATTTATTTAATTATCGTGTGTCACGTTTTTTGTTTTTTGTTCATAAACATATTATGTTTCTGTCGTTTGTTTCATGTCATATTGTGTTTTGTCAACAAAACTAATTGTGTTTGTGTACACGATATTTATAGTTACCGTATTAAATATGTTTAACCGTTCAACAAGATTTATTAAGTGTGTTGTATTAATGAGTAAATTATAAATATGATTAAACTTGTAATCAACACGAAAAAATAAAAAATAAAAGTGAAACAAAGTATCCTTCCAATACAATACTAAAATCAATCAACAAGATGCTTGATTTCTTTAAATTTATTTTAAGACTAAAGAATTGGCCATTAAATCATTAAAAAACAATCAAGATTTGATTAATTTTGTTTCTCCAACTTGAGTCACACTCACAATCTCCTTCAGAGGCAAAATCGTCTACTACGCGCCACACCAAAACAACACTACACAAGCGCAACCAACAACCAAACGGCAATAACGAAAACTCATAAAACATCCATCACTACACAACCGTCCATGTAAATCCTATTTGTCGGTACACGAGCCCACGTGTCAAAATCTAAACACCCATTACCCGAACTTAAACGCCGCCGTATCGCACCCACCACCCAACTTTGAATTATTAATATTTAATATGATTATTAATTAATTATTATTCCCGATTTGATTCAATTCGACCCCTACATCAGTCTCCTCTTAAACCCTGACGTAAACTAGAGCTCTCATTCCCAAATTTTCGCGGTGTCGTTTTTGGAAAAATCGTTATCGTCATCAACCCCTATTCCGAATTGGGGAAGCATTTACAGATTCACAGAAATGGCCGATTCAAATCTCAATCGCCACCGAGACTCATAGATGTACAGGAAAAAAGAGAAAGGGCAAAGAGAAGAAGAAGAAGAAGAGGAAAAAAGTTCGGATTTTTATTATAAATCCTCTTCTTCTTCGCCAGAAATGGTCCTCTCGGACCTCTTCCACCTCTATTCCTCTCCAATGGCGAAGACCTCGTCTCGGCACAAGATCTCCATGTGCGTCGCCAATGGCTTCCTCTTCCTCGTCGGAGCCCTAATCGCCTTCCTCCTCGTCTGGTCCTTCTCCAATTTCGTCTCCCCTTCGCCGCCGGACCCGAACCCTAATTCCCTCTCCGTCCTCTCCGATCTAGACTCCACCTTCGTCCCCCAATCCACGCCGCCCCGAGATTGCGGCGGCGCCGCCGGGAGGGGAGTCGATTTGGGATTCGACCCGCCGGAGAAGACGTTCTACGACGACCCGAAATTGGGGTACTCGATCGGGGCTCCGGTGAAGAAGTGGGACGAGAAGAGAACTCAGTGGCTGAAGCTCCACCCGTCGTTCCTCGCCGGAGCCGGAGATCGGGTGGTGATGGTGTCCGGATCTCAGCCCGACCCGTGCAAAAACCCGATCGGCGACCATCTCCTGCTCCGGTTTCTGAAGAACAAGGTCGATTACTGCCGGATCCACGGGTACGACATTTTCTACAACAACGTTTTGTTGCACCCGAAGATGGACTCGTTCTGGGCGAAGCTGCCGGCGGTGAAGGCGGCGATGGTGGCCCACCCGGAGGCCGAGTGGATCTGGTGGGTCGACTCGGACGCGTTGATCACCGACATGGATTTCAAGCTTCCCTTAGACCGCTACAAGGACCACAATCTGGTGGTTCACGGGTGGGCCCATTTGATCTACGAAGCCAAAAGCTGGACGAGCCTAAACGCCGGCGTTTTTCTGATCCGGAACTGCCAGTGGTCGATGGATTTCATCGAGGAGTGGGCCGGGATGGGCCCACAATCCCCCGATTTCGTCAAGTGGGGTCAGATCCAACAGGCCACGTTCAAGGACAAGCTGTTCCCGGAATCGGACGATCAAGCGGCTCTGATTTACCTCCTCTACAAGGACAAAACCAAGTGGGCCCCGAAGGTGTACTTGGAGGGGGCCTACTATTTTGAAGGGTATTGGCTGGATATTATTGGGACGCTCGACAATATCACCGGAAAATACTCCGAGATGGAGTGGGAGGACAAGTCGTTGCGGCGGCGACACGCGGAGAAGGTGTCGGAGTGCCACGCGGCGCACAGGGAGCAGTATTTGAAGGATTTGGGCGGCGGGAGGGGCAGCCTGCGGCGGCCGCCGGTGACGCATTTCACGGGATGCCAGCCGTGCAGTGGGGACCACAATAAGATGTACTCGGGACAGTCGTGCTGGGACGCGATGGTCAAGGCTCTGAATTTCGCGGATAATCAGGTGCTACGCAAGTTCGGGTTCGTGCACCCGGATCTCATGGATTCCTCCATCGTTAAACCTCTGCCGTTCGATGCATCTGTGTGATCTTGATCATGATCATGATGATGGTTATGATTGGTGGGTTTCGCTTTTGGAAGGTATCTGATTTGCCTTGTTACAATTGTTTTGTCATGATTTATGTTCTTTAATCTTTAGAGTTAAAAAAGAAGAGAAATAGTACTATGTGCATGTGTATGTTGGTGCACTTGATAGCATTTGTTTTTGCTCCTTTAGTTAAAAAGTGTTGCATGATTGAAGGATAATTTTATGTGATGGTTGCAAAATTTAAGTGACAAAAAAATTGTTTTCTTGTGACCGAGAAATAGTCTCTACGAATGTTACAATTTTGACGTGACTTGTTGGTGCTCGAATTGGGTTTTACGAGTTCAATGGTCAGATTTAGTTCCGGTCAATTGTGGGTTCTTGCATTTGAGAGACTTAAGCTTAGCTTAATTATGTGTGATTAACGGTTAATTATGTTGATCTTAGGCTATTTCAATGACAGTGGCCTCACAATCATGTGGTAGAACGCGACAATTTTTGGATAACATGGATGGTGAGAGGTTACCTTGCAGCTCTGCATAATTGAAGAGTGTGACCCATCACTCCATTGTTCTTTTTTCTATAATAATATGGCACTTGCGTGGTTTCATTTCTTTCAGTGAATTGGGCAAACTTGTCCCAAAATGGGATATTTTGTTAGCTATCTTTGGGTAGGAATTATGGTTTTATAAAGGGGTAATTACAGAATACATTTCTGGTGTATTAAGTATTACAGAAGGCACCATTAAACTATGTTTCGCGACTTTAGACTACCTTGAAGTATGCAAGAGTGATTCCGTTAGTTACATTTGACGGAAAATGACACTGTTTGATCATGTGCCATCATGTGCTTGGCACATGATCAATTTATTTTTGAAATCCCCAAAATGTCTTTCATTTACCATTCTTCTTCAACCTTGTACTTGTTGGGAAATGCATGAACTTGCCGGAAAACTCATGAACTCGCTGGAAAATGCAAAACTCAACTGAAAATTTCAAGTTTATGGGTTTTTTAGTTCAAAATCTCAAATTTTAGATTAGTTTTTCGTTAATTTTCTCATTTTGTTATGTGTATTGATTTAATTTGTCAAACAAAAAGGAAGCCCAAACAGATCTAGTCTCCGGTGACACAACCCCGGCGAGCCGAGCCCAGTCATGGCGAGGTCTAATCTGGAAGGAGATAGATGGTAGAAGGGGAGGGTTGAATGGAAAATGAAAGAAGATATCAGATCTGAGTTCTTTCTAAAATATATATATATATATATAGTTTTGGTAATTTAATGTTTAATGAGGGGTATTTTGGTCATTTTCAGTAATTCCGTCAAACGTAACTGACGAAATGACTCTTGCACACTTCATGGTCGTCTAAAGTCGTGAAACATAGTTCATGGGTGCCTTCTGTAATTACCGCTTTTATAAACAGGTTCGAGTTAGGACTTGTAAATATAAGATTGTACACATTAATTAGATCCCACGATGTTGGGATCATGCTGGTTGTTTCATGTGTTGATTAGAATTGGATAAACTGTCTGAACTGTGTAGAACGTGCATATGGGCGTGCATAGGCGACCATTTGTTTGGTTTGTTTACACCCGTGTCATGTGCACACGGCTCAAGTCTAACACAATAAAATACAATCTTCAATTTTCCGTTTTTCAATTTCTTAACCGAATTCTGCTACCGTCATGATTTTATGTAGCTTGGAGCGCTCGATTTGGACTACAATTTTTGTTCGTGAATGAGAATCAAAAATTCATTTTGGATGTTTGGATCAATATTTTTTGGATGTAAACTCAACAAACAGTACTCTCAAGAACATGTCCCAAAGATGTTTCATAGAGAAAGTGATTATAAAAAGAACACTCCTGAGAAGTACGAGACATATATCACTAACATCATGAAACAGTTTGTTACCATTTGACATATCAGTTCACAAACTAGTGTGTCATCATCAACCATTAACGTCTGGTTCCTTCATGTTGAGTATCAGAACAGAACAACAATCTCTCAGCCATAGAGGTCTAGACCATGAAACCAAAACTTCAAGGGACAATTTCATTGTCAGGACACTGAATAGTAGGGGGTTTCAACTGATCCTTGGCCAGCCTTTTAGCCATCCTTCTGTTCTTCAGTTTCTTCTTATTGCTCTGACCAGACAACTCTCCTGAAAAGACACAAGCCCACAAAAACTGTTAACGTATTCAGTTGGTCACCTAACATAGTATCGGAGTTTATTACCGAAAGGTCTAGTCTTTGCCTCTCTAGACATTATATATGCATCTTATTCTACGCTATAGTCATAATGGATTAACGGGCAATCTATTGATTTCTTTTCGGTTCACACGCAAAGGTATAACGAGAATGAGTTTTGGTATCTCTCTTCAGTCGACTCGTAAAGCTATTACATGAACGAACTCTTTATCTATCTCTACTTGCAAAACCATAGCGGGTTTGGACATAAGAGCCCAAAACGAACAATTTCTCAATTCTCAAAAACTAGCTTTAACTGATCAAGATCAATGTTCTAGATTTTCACTGACCCAGTTGAAGAAACATACAAGAAGTAACTTCAAAACCTTACCTTCATTGTTACTAGTAGCGGAACTAGTATCAGGTTTCTCTGTGGCATTTCGTCGAACACCTGGTGGGTCATTTCCCAAACCACCATTGTTATCTTCTTCATCATTCGTCGGAGGAGGCAACAACGGCCCAATAATGTTGCCGCGGCGAGAAGCGTCCTCCTTGAGCTTTTTCCGGCGAAGCCTCTTTCTCCGAGCTCTGCTCAGCTTCTGCTCCCCACTTTCACCATCTTCGTCGCTCGTTGAACAACTATTCCCCTCCAAATCACCTGCACTTGATTTCCACAATCAAAATCAGAATCCCAAAATAAAAATATAATTTTTTAACGTTTAAAATACAAATTCCCAGACCTGAATCGAAACCCAAATCAACACCTTCCCTGAGGCTTTGAACCGGTTTGTCCTCGTCCTCTTGCTGTAATGGCGGCGCCGGCGGAGGAGGATAGAGTATGTTGACGACGGCCTCGTGAAACTTTCGCCGTCTCTCTTCCCGGCGCATATTGTTAAGAAATCCAATTTCTTATTTGAAGAAAAAGGGGTGTTTTTTAACACAGCCCTTTTCGTGATTTGCAGGATCAGATCGATCCCATTTACCTAAGGGCTTGTTTGGCTTCTTTTCTCTGTTCTCTTCTCGGAAAATTTCAATCTTTATTTTTGTTCAATTTTCTCAGTCCGAATCCGTACAAGAGGAAAGGATGAAGAAGACTGGCTCGTTCATTTACGACTGGTCGATTTCTCGGTGTCGATTAGGACGACAACTGGTGAAATTGTCATATTTTGTTTGGCTCCAATTCGGATAACCGACAAATATTAGGTTGACACACAAATATGTAAATTATGTACACAGTTCTCGAAATTTAATTATAAATAAAGTAAAATAAATTCAAGTGGGCATTTTATGCATACAAATTCATGAGAATATGTATAAGTGTTAATTGATGATGTGATACCATCCAAGTCTCCACCAATAAATCATAAATTTGAGTCTTATTTCATAAATCATGATTAAAATTATTTTTTCTAGTTATATACTTTAGGAAAATACTGTCCATTTCATTACAATTTTAAGTTAATAATTGTGGACCATGCAAATAATTTTCTACTCCGTATTACCTTAATTGTAATCGGTTATGTTTATGTGATTTGTCATCAAAATTAAAATCATTTATATTTGGAGTAATTTACCAAAAAAGGAGTAATAATTATGAAACCATATGTAGCAATTCTCTTTAACATATATAGTTTACTAGTACTTGCAGCAATAATAACAAATTAGGCCCATTTACGCACTATATGATGGCCCATTTGTTCCCTTTACAACTTTTTTTTTTTTTTTGGATTAACAACTTCTAAAAATAAGCAATATATTTACCAAAAAAAAATAAGCAATATAATTATACAATTGTAAGGTTATCATCAATTTAGTATAAAAGTTAATGGCACCAACACTAAAAAAATTTGATGGAAACACCAACAATTAACTGATATCAAATCCTATATTATTGTGCATTCGAAAAAGTAGTTTATTTTTATTTTATGAGCAAACAGAATTTTTATTAAGAAACTCGAAATGAAGAGAATAAGGATATAAAATTCGAAAAAAAAGAAAATAACAAACTAATTCAAAACAGAAAACCGGTCATTACACCAAGATAAAAGAGGAGAAAATAAAAGAAGTGCCAAACATGCACGATAGCAGTGAAAAACTTAAACTCTTGACCCTGATAGTCGTCTCCGATCCTCAATGTTAGCATGTTTATCGTTGAGAACTAAAGCATTCCTTGCTAACCAAATACGCCACATGATGATGAAGCCGAGAGAGTCCCATATTTTCAGCCGTTGGACTGAGCCGGAGTATAGAGTCGGTCATGTTGTTAGAAAGTCATAGCAATTACCCGACGAAACAGCAGAGACAAACCACCAAAGAAACCGGAATGAGCCAATCTTTTTAGATCAAACTATCAACTTAAATTTAGACAAATTCAGAATGGATTCGATCCAAAACCCGAAATCCTAGTCATCAACACTGTTTTTGATTTTCCAAATAAAAAGTGGTGTTGATGATGATTAGAGATGGTTGCGCAATTTCTACTTTCGATGTCTTGAGATTATTATGTGCATGTACCAACAATCATTTAAATTTATTTTAATATTAGAAACTACATTTTCTCATGGACCACATGTACAAAACCTGAGTATTCTTTTAGTGTACATGAGAATTAATTAGAAATAGAGTACTATTTTAACAATAATTAATTTAATAAGATCCAACAATAAACTAACAAATACAACTTTATCCTCAAATAAAAAATGTAGTTGACATGACTCACCAACAAATAGTAGCAATATTTCTTCATTTTTAGTTTTCATTTAGTGCTGCGGCCAGCCATTGAACCTTTAAAATCAATCAATTTTTTTTTTAAAATACATATTGAAGATATCTAAAATCCACCAAATCTTTCTATTATAATATAACTCACACTCAAGAAAGAAAAAATAATAATTTAGAAGCAATCCACACAATCTTCTCTTACCTATATAAAAAAGTTATATTTCCAAACATAAAACTTACAATTTTATTCATTCATTTATATCCATATTGAAATTTATAAATTTTTAAAAAAAAACTCGTTATCAGTTAATTCAAATTAAATTTGACGATTCACTTTTAAAACGTCCAACTGATAATATACAATTTAATCATTTATAAAAATACACGACTTTAGGATATAGAATGAAAACGGAAACTACACCCAAATATATTTCAATATTTTTTCTTACTAAATTCAAATACTACTAACAAATATATGTCATGTTCTTGAACTTAAAATGATCATCACATACTTACTTACATAGCAAAAAACAAAATCCACACACATTAACACCAAAACATCTCCAATAAACAACCCAACAATCTTGAATCTTGAATCTTGATCAAGATTTCAAGAAAATTAAAAAAAAAAAAAACATCATATATATATTTTTTGTTTTCTTAAAAAACCCTTGTTCTCCTAGAAGTAACATACAAGCTCTTGCTTCTTGGAAACCTATTTGCTCCGACCGTAACATCAACATCTCCGAACTCACAAGGCTTGTCCTCATCAATCCGTCCGACCCCGACACTGCAACTCCTCGGAACCCTCGCCGGCGACATCCTCCGGCCATGCTCCGGCGACTGATCAAACCTGTTTTTCCCATTCTTGAGAGAAGCAACCCTAATTAGCTCCCGATAGTCGTCGCCGTCTCTGCCGGAGCTCGAGCTGACGCTGAAGCTCCGAGGCAGGGCGGAGCCGACCTGGCCGGTCGGACATCCCATGGCGGAGCCGTAGCCGGCGGCGACGGAGCATTGATTCATGCTTTGTATGTAGAAGTCTCTAGCTTTGATCAAGAACCTAATTGGAGTCTTCCAAAATTTGCTGAATTTTGTGCCTTTCACTACTTTCTTGTTGTTGCTAGACATGTTGTGTGCACAAGAAAAGTAGTAGATATTGGGTTTAAATATATAGGACTAAGAATTCAAGATTCAAGAAGATATGTATCAAGAATATGGGATTGCACAAGGAAAGTAGATATGTATTTATATATATAGGACTGAGAATTCAAGATTCAAGAAGATGTGTATCAAGAAAATGGGATTGGGATTAATTGGAGAGATGATTATGAGTTTAGAGGGTGGTGATGGACATGATATATATAAAGGAGGGAATTGAAAATTGGTAGTTTTTTGGAGGGCAATTGTGAAAGTGATGGGTTGTGGGGTTTGCTATGAATTTTTTTTTTTTTGGTAGAAGCATGATCCAACCACCAATGGAGGGCCATGATTGATGAATATATATAGGCAAGAAATGGATTTTTTTTTATGAATATATTAGTAGGTCTTTTAAGGGAAAAAGAAAGAGAAGTGAAATGTGCATCAAAAAAAAAAGAAAGAGAAGTGAAATGAGAGGACTTACTACAAATCATGAATGTTCCCCTTAAAAGAAATGAAAGAATAAAAAAAAAAGGAAAAAATAATTATATTATTTGAGAGTAAAAAGTAAAAACTAAAGAGTATAGTTACTTTATTATTGTCTGAAACTTAGTTAAGTCGCAAAAAGAAAAATCGAATTTGTTTAGAAGGGCTGATGTAATGAGAGAGGCAGTATCAAAAATGGAACAACAGGTGGAGGGAGTGACCCTTTTGGTAAAGAGGAAGAGACTAGAGTATATATGGTGTCGAGGAGGGGCACGAGATGGTGCTAGACCTGAACCTTTAGGTCCGCATGTTAGAATGAGTGTTACAAGGATCGGTTATCCGATGTATGGTTGACTTCGTATTGAACTGATAGGGAAGGATATTCCTGCTTGGCCACAACCGGTGCTCAAGCACAAAATTTACCAAATAGTCGGTCCTTGCTACTTGGATTTCATGACAGGACCAATGCATCGCGGGAGGCTTGAGGTGAATTTTTTCTCTGTTTATTTTGTCTATTCAAAAGAGGTTGGATACTTTCAGGATTCGGTTCAACTAACTATGTTTACTATTGTGTTTTCTTTCGGTATAAGTTTAGCATCTTTGTCTAGTTGTAGCTTTTCAGCTGTAGTTCTTGTATGGACTTTGATATCTCCAGATGTAGCGTTTATGACATTTATATATTAATGCGATAAAAATTTTCTCGTCAAATAAAAAAAAAACTTTGACACTGTAATTATTTTCTTTGTATCATTTACCAAATAAGTTTGGCTATATTATTTAGTCTATTTACCAGTTTGTCGTGCTTAAAATGGGAATAGAAGAAATGGCAACGATTTGAAATGATAACTAAGTTTTTAGTTCTTATCCCGATCTAATTATAATTAGGGTTTAATGTATATCAGTTGACTGATATAAAGTTATATCAGTTGCACTAATAAGGTGGTGACACCTCATTTAAAACTATGGATCC
>JAYMTK010005679.1:0-10032 GCA_036897405.1 Pelargonium myrrhifolium
ACGAGTTTGATGCAAGACCCTGACCTGACACCTTAACATTGGACCTGGACTCGGAAAGGAGAACATTTGACTTAGAGAAATTGAACACCTAGGTCATTTCTCTTACATGTGGACAAGACGATAAGACAATCTTAGTGCACCATGTTGACTAAGAAAAATAGGTGCATCATCTCCATTTGAGATATATAACTTAGGTGACATTTTATTAGTCATTTTCATCATCTCTCTCTCTCTCTCTCTCTCTATCTGACTAAACAAACTAAAATACAAAAGAAACAAAAACAAGAAAATTGAAAAAGCACATACTCAGCTAAACTAGACATTGCCATAGACTGATATGGGACATCCGATCCTGAACTTATCTTTTCGCATTATGCCAGCTACAGACGACAGGATGTGAAGATGAACAACCAATGTAGCTAATTGGTGCATCCCATATTGGCGAGGCCATCAATAACTTTGTTAACCTCATATTAGCAATGCTTAACCTGAACATCCCATTCTTTGTTGATAAGACAAGAAATGTCTTGAACCGACGTCCAGATAATGCCACTTTCACCAAATTTAATATACATAGTATAAGCCACTTCCACCAATTTTAATATATATAGTATGAATTTGTATTAAGTTAAAACTTATATTTCACCTTATTAAGTAATTGGGCTAAAAAAAAGGTTGAAGTAAAATCAATCCTACCAAAGATGGAAAATAATAAATCGAAAAGAAAATGCAAATCATCACTTTCATACTTATTATGATCTATTTTGTTAATAACATTACAAAGATGCCTAATGATGGAAAACCTTAGTTATTGAGTGGTAGCGTGGTTGTCAATCACTATAAGCTTTTCTTGCTACCGCCCTTGTTTATTTTGCATCAACACTACAGAGAAGAGGCAAGAAAGCAAAGAAAATAAAACAGAAATCTAGAAACTTGCAGTGCTACGACTTGACTTCCAAACACAAAATACATAAGCATACCCAAGTATCTCGACCATTCGCCGATGGAGTGGCCAACGAGGGCCAAGCCGCCTCAGCCGAAGCTAAATCTGGCCACAGTCGAGGCCGGTGAGCCCAAAGCCGACGAGCGCGCCATGAGGAGGTACGATGGAGGCGGAACGACAGGTGCTTCGTGAAGAAGAGGACAATTCGTCTTCCTTTTCTTTTTTAATTATTATTATTTATATTTAAAATTATCTAACAAGGGTAATTTGATATTTTTGACACTTAACTGACGATTTTTGGACGGAGAGGCCTCCAACATAGTATATGGTAGTCAAAAATTGAAATAAAACTTTAGAATATACATGTGCAAAACGTGTAAAGTACAAAAGTTTACGTGCAATTACCTAAAAAAAAAAAAAGAAAGAAAAGAAAGAAGAAGATAGAAAGCAGGTCCAAGTTATTACTGTGGACCAGCGTCCTACAGAACCATCTCCGTAAACCCTGATAGGCGTGGATCCTGCGCTGTGCAAAATCGTTTCCAAAACCCCTGATCTGTTCAGTCCTTTACTCAGCGGTAACTCATCAGTCATGCAACTCGCCTCCACCGCTCGCAGACTTTCTAGGGTTTCCAAATCCCTGATCTTTCTCTGCTCCGATCGATTTCTCGCTTCCGAGCTTACCATTATCAACGAACCTACTCATCAATGGCGGCGCAACAGCAGCTCTGTCTCTTCGCAGAATATCTGGTTCTCCGGTATTCTCACCATTTCTTACTTGGTTACTGATTTCTTAGCTGTAACTGTGGGATATCTGATTCGTTTATAGTCACAAGTCATGGACATTGTTGGTTTCAATGCATGAAAAGCTTGGGATTTTGTTTACATGGTTAGAATTATTGTTTGGATGCTGGAGAGGCGAGATAAATTACAGAAGAGTGAACTTGGAACTTTTGTGTTCGATGATTTCCTAGAATTTGAGCATCCCAAATACTACATAACTATTTGTAAATAATCTGTACCACAATGTTGCTAAAACATGCAGGGACCAGCACTCTCAGTTGCTGGGCAGTGACACAACCCTCAATGCATTCAATGATGTCAAAGGCATCATTTTCTTCAGAAGCGGTTTCTGATGGAGGCAGTCCCACAGGTTTTTATTTATTTATTTATCTTGTTTTACTTGTTTGAGTTTAGTATCGAAGTTGTGTTGTTGCATTTGGGGCGTGAGAGTCATTTCATAGCTTGTTTATGTTCAATGCAGAGGCTGTAAAAGAGCTCTATGACAAAATCCTTCAATCCATTCTTTTCCAAAGAAGCATGTCTCCAAATGCTTGGCTGTGGTCACTGATTGAAAATTGTAATAACCATGAGGATATAAAACTTCTTTTCGAAGTCCTGGAGAGACTTCGGATATTTGTTAGTTCCTAATCTCTGAGCTTTATTAGATCAGAAGAATCATACGATTTGCCGAGTCATATGAATGTGTTGGAAACTATTTGTGATCAACAATGAAGTTGTCCTGTGCTGATAATTTTTTATTGGGCTTTTGATTGCAGAGACTGTCGAATCTACGGATTCATGCGAATTATAATAACGAACTTTGCACAGAAGTTGCGAAGGCATGTGTTCGTGTGGGGGCCCTTAACTTCGGTATGACTTGTACTCGATATTTTTGGATGTATTATTAGATTCTTTGAATCATGAATATTCGTTTGCTAGCTAGCCATGATAGTCAAACAAATATAGTGGGATTTTGTGTTAAATTTCAGTTTCAATCTGCCTGCCAATTTTATTAAGAAAATAAAATGTTTTCAAGGTATGTAATACAAGAGATGCTTATTAAATCAAATCATATCAGGCTGACTGACCACGTGTAGAAGTCAATACTAATATGATCACCAAGAATATATGACAAAAATTCTACCCTTTTTCATGAATAATGATAATAAGATGAATTGCATTTAAAGCATTGCGTTCCACATATAGGTAAATCTTTTTCTATATGAAATAAACGGAATTGAATTGTCACTAAGTGTATTTCCCATTTCTTAGTTGTACTTAATCAAATTTGTGAACACCTGTGAGAATGTTTCTACATAAGTTGTGTTTTGTTGGTTACAATGCTTTCCATTTGCATTTTCTAAGAAATGCATTTTTGGAAAAAAAAATTCATAATGGCGTTTTCCTAATGCTATGCTCGGAACTTGTAAAAGTTGGGGTAAAGAAAAGCTAGAGGGAATCACCTAAAAGTAGTTAGGAGAATAACCTTTGAACCACTTCTTTTCCAGCAACTTTTCTACCCCTCAAGTTTTTCTAAGTTCTTACATCAGATAAAAATGTTTGTGAATATGAAAAGAAAATTTAGCAAAAATTGTTTCCATCAGCCAAATACACATTCTCTATCATGTGACAACCTCTATTTTTTTTTTTAAGAACTTGATGATGCATCATGGTTACACTTAGCTTTGCCCCATAGTTACCACAATTAGTTCCTTAGGGAGTGATTCACATTCCTGAACGTCCGTTCCAGATTATGGAACGCTGATGATCCTAATATGATTGGTGTTCTGGAAATATGAAAAGAATGGACCTATTTTTAGAGATCCCATTATCCTGTGCTGCTTGAAACGTTCCCTCTTCTCCAGCGACTATGAGTTCAAGATAAATAGTCCATGTTCACTGGTGATTGGTGTGAGAGGAAAAAAGAGAGTAGAAGAGGGGTTGTTGCTGTCGATGGAAGATGAAGAAGCACTTATCAAGGAAGATGAACACGCTACTGTATGAGGAAGACTAATAAGCGATGCTTACAAGAAAAATGCGGCTTTGTTTTTAGTGTTATTTGCTAGGCAAGGGAAGTATGTTTTAGGTTTAGGGTTTAGTCTAATAATCCATTTTTTGGGAGAATATACATTAGTTTATATTAAAAACAAATATATTATTATAAAAATAAATTTATATCTTTTAGAAACAAGTTATTTGTG
Source organism: Pelargonium myrrhifolium (assembly GCA_036897405.1). Taxonomy (NCBI): domain Eukaryota; kingdom Viridiplantae; phylum Streptophyta; class Magnoliopsida; order Geraniales; family Geraniaceae; genus Pelargonium; species Pelargonium myrrhifolium. The sequence goes on from JAYMTK010005679.1 coordinate 3,925, forward strand.
ACATAGTTGCGTGTAATTTTTTTATTTATGAAAATAATAGTTAATAATTTGAACAATTAATTATTATAATTAGTTAATAATTATTATTGATATGTAAATTTTGACATGTCGTTCCGCAATAAGTGTTCCTCGTTTTAGATAGACGTTTTCGTTCCAATTAAGCCTACCCCTAACATTCCACGATCCGCACACCAAACGATCCGTTTTCTAGTTAACTAAGCTTTGCCCAAGTCTGGTGCAGGACAGTCCTTAAAGTGCTGGAGTTTAGGATTGTCTTGATCAATATTGGTACAATAGAGTTAAAGCTGTGAGGAATATTGGTTGGAAGAAGACTCGTTCCTTGTCATTTGAAATGCCAAGACTTTTTATATTTCACTTAAAATGTCATGTGTTGATTGGTTCATGGGAAAAGTATGGGAGCATGGAACTAAACCTTGCCATTTTCACTTCTCATGTTCGATATGTTTACTATCTCACTCCTGTTCTATAGCAATGAGATCCTAGTTCCCACCAAATTAACATAACATCATTTACCCTAATATGTGTACAGTGTCATTTTGATTCCACATATAACAAAAAGTAACAGCAGATAGGAATCGGAGTAGGCAATGGTATTCCCTTTCACTTGAGACAATGGACACCTATTTGATTTTTCATCTTTAAGGCCATATCAGTTCAAAGCAGGAAGAAAATGCTCTTACAACTTTTGTTATCATATCGCTCCAAGTGAATAATATAGGCAGTGAAGTAATACATAGTTTGTGTTCAATACTATGCCAGCAAATGGATGATTTTTTTACTTTATTTTACCTTTAAAATAAAAGCTTCTGTTCTCTTCAGTTATATATTATCAAATAAACTATTTCTCCTAAGATTTATTCCATTCAGGGAACCTTTGATCCAAACTCCACAAGACAGCAACAATTTCAAAAAATACCATCCAACATTCATGGACTTGAGATGTTTTTTTTCTTCTTCTTCCTTTGTTTTCTTAATTATTTTCTTTGAAGTGTGATTAGGTGCCTAATATATAAGTTATATAGAAATAACTTATTCAAATCAATATGCAGGGAAGAAGACTTTGTGGAAACATAATATATACGGGCTGTCCCCCAATACTCAATCTGCCAATCATTTACTGGTACTAATAACATCCAAGCTGGTAAAGGTTATTTGAGTTTCTCTCTTATTTTATTCTGCACATGTAAATGCGTGGTTTTGAATGATTGCAGTCATATGCCAAAGAACACAATGATGTGAAACTCATGGAGGAAACAATGAAACTCGTAAAAAAGAATGACATACCTCTTCAATCTCGCTCTGCAGATATTGTTTTCAGGTACATTGTTACAAGTTACAACATCTTTCATACTCAATTTGTGCTTTGCTATGAATGTATAAGCTTGAACCTATTCATCTACAAATGACTGTTGATCCTTAAAAAGACTTGTGTATGGAAAGCCCCAAAATCTTGTTACAGATGCCAAATTTAAATTTAGTATAAGGGTATTCATTCATTATTCTGAGTAAGATATTCTACTTTTTTTCTTACCTACGTTAATCAGCCTACTGCTACGATGGTCGTGAATTAAAATATGTTTCTTTGAGTTGTTTAGCTAGTGAATATTCACCTCGGACTATCTTACCATGTTAGAATTAATAAATTTGTATGACATCTCATTTGCAATTGATATTGTGATAGAACTTCATTTATATTATTGCAACTGTGCCTTATGTTTCTCGTATATCAATTCTTTTAGATATCACATCCACATAAATACATTATTTTTTTCTGGTACTTTCCATTATTCTTCCATCTTCCTGGTTGCATTACCTAATTTTTTTTATTAAAATAAAATTTATATTGACATTCATTATAGGATTTTTTGACAAATTTTAAACTCGGGCTAGACTGTATTCACCATCAATTTGAGCCTCTGTTGATATGCTGGATAAGATCTTGTTAGGCCCATTATTGGGAAATGCATCCTATTATTGTTTATGAGTTGTTTCTAGATGTTACCCATGGAGTTGAACAATTTCTCGTTTCGAAGCTTGTATGCACAGTTAGGATGGGGATTTTATTTGTTTATTCATGTCTTGCATCTTGCATCTTTCATCTTTGATTTTAAATGTGCATCCTTAAGGCCGGATATGATATTTTGTCTGTTTGTTTGACTCTGTATGAGATTAGCTTCCAGACTATGGCTGTTTCTATGGCCACATTATTTCTTCAATTATATATTGGATATGGTATTCAACACTGATCTCGTATTCTTTGGACTTAGAAATCATTAATTTTTTTCAGTCAAGTGTCAGTTATCGAGTTCAATTTGAATCTTCATCGGTCAGAAGGTTGAAGTTCAAGCAAAAGATTTATATTAATTTAATAGTTTTGCATGGTCTTTGTAAAACTCATTATGTTTATTGATGCTATTTTTGTATTATGATCAAAATGCAGCATTTGTTACAATGCGGATAACTGGAAGTTGATGTCTAAGTATGCAAAAAGGTTTGTCATGGCTAGTGTAAAACTGCGACCAACTTCATTTGACATGTGGATGGAATCTGCTGCCAAAATAGGTTTATACAAATTCTTTGTCCTCATAAATTATGGTTTGTTGAACCGTTTTTTATTTTTGCTTGTTTTATTTTACCGCTGCCCACATGTCTCAAATGCAATTGCAATGTTCATTTGTTTTATAAAAATGAGGAATCCTGGGATCTTTTTAATTAATTTTTGAATTATGCTTCCCTTAGAATCTTAGACCAGTGAAATGAATGTTTCAAGGAAAGTAACTTACCACTGAAAAGTATCATTTATGGTAAATAATTCCCAATAATTTGTTGATTTATGATGTTTCGCATTGAAAAGTATTTTTTGTTGGGTGAAAATAACATCCTCTCTTGGAAAGAGAATCCCCCCCTATTTCGAAAGAATGTCCATTGGTTCTGATTTACGGAAAAAAAAAAACATAGAAATTGAAAAAGAGTAGAATTTCCTTGAAATAAATGTAGCCTAACATGTACTGGCTTTATCTTATGCATGTGATCAATATATTTTTTTGATCAACGCATGTGATTAATATTCTATTTTCATAAAGCATTTCAAATCTCTCTTCATAGGAGATGTTGAATCATTATGGGAAATTGAGAAGTTAAGATCTGTGTCAATGAAGTATCTACCTCTTCAGAGTGGGCTTTCATGTGCTAAGGTAATATATCTTCTCTTTTAGACCATGCTTCAGAATGAAGATTGGTTTATAATGTAGTTCTAGATCATCTACTTTGGACACATGACAAGTTTCTCACAAACAACCTACCAGAAAACTATTTACCTCATATGCTCATTAGTTCCCCCCACCACAAACGTGTAATGATGATGGAAGCCAAATAAGTAGTGGAAGCCCAAACCTTTATATGTAAACCTATTATTATAATGTAACATGGCAATAGAGCATGTTTGATTCTGTCCTTACCCCGAAGGTGGCCCGTTTTTCTTGCCTTTAAAAGGCCCCCGATTGTGCACGTGTCGAGCTCACCAATAAAAGAGCAATTTGAGGCTCACACTTGACATGAGTTTTGAAGTGGGTGATAAAGTCCCACATAGGATAAATACGAAGTGAATGAGCTGCATATAATGATACAAGTCAAACCCTTTTAATAGTGGAAGTGTAAACCATTAAATGTAGCCCAATATCAAAATTTAACAGATGACAATAAAAGGGAGAGCAGAATTGCACCAAGAGTACCCGCGCTCGAATTGGACAATTTAAAATTAAAATAATATAAAAATAAATACGACATTGACATGTGAACCACATGTCTAGTGTTCAATTTTTGAATAAAAAGTATTTTGAAAAAAAAAATATTTTGTCACATTAAAGAAGGCAAATCAAAACATGACTTTGCTAAACCTAATATGGTTCTAGCAAACTTGCTGTAAGATATCATGTCTGCTTATTTTACGATTTTGAATTAATATTATTTTCAGGGTTTCCTATTAGAATGCAAGCCTCAAGATGCTGCTGCCATTATTCAAGGCCTTAATCAGGTGCCCTCTTATTTTGCATGCCCCGTAATTTGGGTTTTTTAGTTAGCTGCTTATTAAAATTGTGTGCTACTGTTAAAAGATTTTCTTGAGCGTGACCACATCATTCTAAATGAAGGAGAAAGATCCAGTTAGCCACAGAAATACAGTAAAACCTCTATAAATTAATAATGTTGGGACCATAAAATTTTATTAATTTATGAGGTAGCAAATAATTGATAAATTAATACACCCTCCGTCCCAAAATAACTGTTCACTTTATATTTTAAAAGTGGTCATTGTGTGCCTCGTGCCTCGTCTGTAGTGGACCCTAATGCCTCAAACGCATCTCGTGCCTTTTAAGAAGTGGAGTTAGTTATGCATTAATTACCAATCATATCCTTAAAATAAGTTAGTTAGAATCCCTTTTTGTTACAACAAGAGCATAGGTGGTAAAATAGAGAACCCTAACTCTAAGTCTCTAACTAACTCATCTTTAATCTTCACAATAAATGGAAAGGAGACAATTATTTTGGGACGGAGTGAGTAATATATAATTTGAAGAGTGATTTTACGGTTTAGCGAATATAAATTTGGATTACGTAGGAGATCTTTCTATTTGCACTAATATGTGTATCAAATTTTATGAACTAATTTAAAAAGAAAATTCATCGTTCATACATATTTAAATTCCAAGAAGAAAAAAAAACAATTGATTCATACTTAGATTATCCAAGTTTTGTTTGTAATTGTGTATAATTATTAATTTATGATATTGACGGGATTATGGATATATAGAAGAGAAATTGATCGAAATTACTAATTTTGTAAACTGGCCCAAGTTGTGACTGGAAGAAAATATTATTTGAGAGGTTATTAATTTATGGAGGTTGAACTGTAGGTAGTTTTTCATTTCACCTTGGACTTGAATTCTCAGCGTAATTTCAATGGACACATAAAAACTGCCCTTGGTGGTAAACTGTCATGATTTGTAGTGAATTATACATGGAATGAGAGAAGATACTTATGAAGTGTAAACTTGACTTTTTATTTTTCTTTTCCATATTATATATTCTTTCCGCATACCAGAACCTACCGGATGAAATACGGCCCCAAATCTCGGTTGAAGTTCAAAAGCTTGTGAATGAGTGGCCTTTGGAGGTTATCAAGCGCCAAAGCGAGTGCAAGAAGAAGGTATGCTGGTTTGCATATATATATATATATATATACTTTTTTGCATTTTCTCATGGAGGATGAAACATGTACTGGAATCAATTTTTATTTTTCCAGGAATTGGCTACTTCGTTAAAATCTGATATTCCTGCTATGCTTGCTCTCATAAACATGGACTTGGAGGTGAACTTAGAACATCTGGAAAACCTAGCTTAGCTTGCTCACAAGAAATGGAGGAAGCGTTGTCTGGTCAGAGAAATGTCCGTGTTTCAGTGACAAGTGGAGGTGGAGAAGTCCAACGATCACTCTTAACCTGACAAGAAGAAAGCAACACTAGAATTTTGGTAGTGTCATTTGATCAAAGACGAGTATTTTTACTACTTTTCTGAATGTTCTTCAGTTCGGTCCCAATAAACTTTATGCTTGTTTTGTACACCTTTATAGTTTACTTAAATATTTGTTGATAAGAAAAAAAGGGCATCTAGGGATGGCAACGGGGCAGGTTTTGTAATCCCATTTGGGGACCGGGTATTTTTTTCGCACCCTGACCCACCCATGCCCAGAAAAAAATTCCCTGCCCCTGTCCCATGGGGCATTGGGTTTTGGGTAGATTGCCATGTATCTTAAAGAATTTGGACTTCTCTTCAGTTTCGTCAAGAGCTATATTTTTTTCATTATTGGCGCTCAAATAAACTTTTAAGAGGAGTTGGCAATTACATTTCTTCAAGACAATGTATGCTTGATGTGGGTTTGAGTTTGTCTAAAGACCAAGTTTCCACTTGTATGCTTGTAAAATGGTATTTTTTTTGTGTGGATAAATTACCCAATTGGTCCCTGTACTATTCAAAATGGACCAAAATGATCTCTGTACATGTACTTCATTTTGATACAAAATGGTCCATGTA
>JAYMTK010005680.1:0-10032 GCA_036897405.1 Pelargonium myrrhifolium
TTCATTAATTGGGGGACCAAACTGGTCGATTTCTAATAATTGAGGGTCCTCTTTTGTAGTTTCATTAATTGATGGACTAAACTGGTCGGTTTCTGATAATTAGAAGACCTGCAAGGTAGTTTAACCTTAAATAAAATTTTGTGCCAAAATAGTTTTTTATGACATGGCGTTCTAATATGTGTTATAAACCCGTTTTTTTTGTTTTGCTTTTATAGTATGTATAGATGTTCGATTTTGAGTTTATCAATTTTTTTGGCTAGCATCAGATTTTTGACGAATTTCTAGTAAACAACGATCAAGGACAATTTGCCACGTGCCCAGCATGCGAGAAAAAAAAAATGGTTAATTTTGATCAGAATGAGGCTGCCAACGAAAGATGAAAGCAAAGCAAGGCAAGACATCTAAATTGCAAATACGTAGTGATGCATAAAATCTCTGAAGTCGTGCACATAGGTTTTATAAATCCGATTTCATTCTAACCAACATTTTATTAGTTTCACCTCATTTTCCGTTGGTTGGTTGGTTGGTACAAAATCATGATTACATTACAGCTTTGACTCCTTTGGAGGCTGATACCATCCCCAGGGGTCGTCCGAGATGTAACGAGTCACTTGCTTCACACTCAAGTAATTATCAAGTCCCCTGTAAATTATCAAACCAAAATTAATCTATCTATACTCTACACAGCACTTGTATACATATACATATATGATTGCATCCTAAATAAATAAATATACTACTGCTACGGCCATATTTTATTAATAAAAAAGTTTCTTTAGTATTAATACTAGGATTAAGGACCATACCATTCTCCTAATTCGCGCCCAAAACCGCTTCGTTTGTTCCCACCCCATGGAGCTTGACAAAAGCAAGGCTGCGAGCAGTTGGCCCCCCCCAATCCCGCCCGGAAAGGCCTGACCAACAAAAAAAAAAAAAAAAAAAAAAAGACAACTGAGACTTCCAGAACTAGATGCAATTTTTAGTTTCCACGATTATTCCCAACTGGGAGACATCAAATTATCTCACCTGGGTCATACGCTCACACCTTTCAAGATCATTTGATAGCACAGCGGCGCCTAGGCCATAACTGTTGAAATAACATGTGAATACAATCTCACAGTTAAAAAAATCGTAAGGAAAAAAGACGAGAGAAAAGAGTAAATGTGCATTCTCAACATAGGAATGAACTCACTGGGTGTCGTTTGCTAATTCAATAGCTTCATCTTCAGTAGTAAATGTTTTCACACATAAAACAGGTCCAAAAACTTCCTCTCTCCAAATTTGCATGGAGGTAGTTACATCAGTTATGATGGTAGGTTCAATGAAAAAACCCTTGTTCAAATGCTGCCATTCATTTGTTAAAAATAAGAACAGGTTAAATAAATATCGTCTGATTTAATGACATAATTAGGAAGAAAGAGTAAAAAAATTACAATTAGAGAACTATACCTGAGGGCGAACCCCACCAGACAAGATGGTTGCACCTTCACTCTTCGCTGTTGAGATGAACTTCAGTACTTTCTCATACTGAACCAGATGAGTAAATATTAGATATTTAAGACATTCAATTCATATTACTCCACAAAACTAGTAATAGTCTTACAGATAAGCAGCTGAAGGCTTTTACGGGTAGCCCTCATAACAGGGGATCATTCATAATTATTACTGGCTGACGCTCTAAATTGGCCAAAATAGCTCTAAAAACATCAAGGATTAAGTAGAATTATTTTTTTTCCCTTATTGATTTGTCATAGAAGCATTATACTCTTCCAAAAATGAGTCATTTAAAAGAAAAATAACCCGTATGTTAAATATTAAGTGGGAGTTTTGGTTAAATGAGTGTTGTTCTATGTAATGTACTATAATTTACATGCAAATGCAACAACTGATATTAAGGATTACAATCAGTACTGAAAAAATGCTAATTAATATTAAAACAAACAGTCAATAACACCCAAGCATGATTTATATGGAAAATAATATATTAATAGTACACACATCAATACTCAGAAGTCGATTCAGGAACAAAATATATAGAGAAGTTTGTACTTGAAAGGATGGGCAGCTAATAGAGATAAGGTTAGGCAACCCCTATTCAGCAGAGTTAGACAAGACAACCCTCTCTAATAGAGCATCCAAAAGTCAGAAATCCCTATTGAAATGCAAGGAATAAACATGGGACAAAGACTAGTTATTGCATGCAAAAAGCAAGTTTTAAGTAACGCATAACCAGCCATTATAGTTATTCAAGATTCTACTGAACATTGATGTAATTTTGTAATAGTAGTTTTCTAGGTTTTACGGACTCTCGTAAACAAATATGTGTTCACCACAAAGTTGTGTTGTATCCAGTGTGGTACATATGATGGTATACTTTGGATAATTAGAATATTGGATATCATGATGGCACTGGTGCTGGTGGTCTGCCAGCAGTTTAGCTACGGTGATGTCGGTGGAGTGGTGGTGAGCTTGGTTAATAGTGGAAAAACTTTTGGAAAAATAGATTAGTGAATGGTATAAGAAAAAGAGAAGTAGGGCACATGAACGCAGATACGCAGCAGGAAGAGAATCCCCGAGCAGCACTCTCAATGATTATGATTTTTTTCTCTTTCTTAAGTATCACATGTAACAAATCTATGTTATTTAATAAATAGTAAGATAATACCCTCATCATATGCACATTAGTTCATAAATCATTACTGCTTCTTAAGAATGAATATGATTTTTTTTCTCATTCTAACCTGGAAAGATTAAAAAGACAATCTGCGTTGAATAAAAACAGCACTCTACCTGTCCTCCATTAACAACAGGGCCAAGCCTGCATCCTTCTTCCAGTGGATCTGAAATCTTAATGTTTTTGCACCATTTCACAAGCTTGTCTAAAAATTCAGCAGCAATGCTTTCCTGAAATATATGTAACAAAAATGCAACTCTTAACCAAACTGACAGCAAGCCATTAAATTATACATGGATATAATAAAGCATAAAACACTAGTAACCTTGAGAATTAGGAACTAAATGCATTAACTATTAAGGACCAGGAAAACATTTCATAATACTTACATGCACAATAAGGCGAGATGTTGCACTGCAAATTTGACCATTAGTCCAAAAGCAACCGAAGGCAGTCCATTCGGCAGCTATTAAAATAATAGACAACGAATAAATTTATATCCCAGTATCCATAAAAGCACATTATCTTTTCCTGTTAATATAGTAGCTGGTGGATGCCAGAGGTTTCTTGTTATAATATTAATTTCTAACAAAACTAAGCGGGAAATCCAGGCAGTTACAAAGCTTAAATCCAAAAGGCCCAACCTTTGTCAAGGTCAACATCCTCAAAGACAACAATTGGGCTTTTCCCACCAAGCTCCAATGAAACAGGCTGCAAAAAAAATCACAGCACAAGAACAGTGTATAATGTACAAAAGACAAGTATAAATGTTGCCTTGAGCACCATATGCAAGCATAACGCCTCATATATACCTTGACAATTTGGGCAGCAGCAGACATAATCTTGCTTCCTGTAGCTGTGCTTCCAGTAAATGCAATCTGTCAAGACCCAGCATACGAAATATGAAAAACAGTTTACCCACAGACGTCTCAATAACTTAGTACAATGACCAATGATACTGATGGAAAACAATGGAACCTTGTCAACATTGGGATGGGATGCCAATGGAGCTCCAGCTTCAGGGCCTAATCCAGTCAGAATGTTAAGGACACCAGGAGGAAGACCCACCTCTCTACACACTTCAGCCAGTTCCAAACAAGTCCTGAAATTGCAGAGATGATGACAGGCATACAACATGACACTAACATATCCAATTGGACAAATAGAAAAAGACATACACAGATGCCAATTCAGACGGTTTCAATATTGCAGTACACCCAGCAGCCAGTGCAGGAGCTACTTTCCATGTGGCCATCAGCATTGGGTAATTCCTTCAACAAAGAGGAGCATTTCATCAGTCACACAGTACTGGAATCCTTGTTTACAAGAATCAAATTGGTTCGTAAATACAAATCATTATCATATCACCACTAACAATTAAAATTCATATAAAAGATTAGGCCATATAAATTATGTTTAGCCATCAATTAACATAGAAAGTTAAAAGCTAATCGAAACACTAACAAATACGAAAAATTCAGGTAGCAACAGTAGGAGAAGAAAGATCTATTTGAACAGTGAAAAACTTGAATGATTTGGTATGGGGTAAAGGATGTCCTAAAGAGTTGTGGCACATAGAACCTTTGTACTTTATGTTTCAACATAAGATGAAATAGTAATTCACATAATTTAACACAAACGTTAGCACTTTTTTAATTTGATTTAAACAAGACCCTAAATGATGGTAATCAGATAAATTGGTTTCTGCACTATCGTATTTTGTTCTTGTGAAGATTCGGTTCTAAGTTTATTAAAATTAGGAAATGTGTTACTAAAATTAGGAAATCCATTGTACTTAAGAAAATCTAGTTTGATTTCCTATTTCTAATCTAAATTTCCTATCTAAAGGGGTCTTTATAGTATTTATTAAGACAGTTAAATCACATCAATTACACAAAATTAACATAGTATCAAAGCCTCTTGATTCACTGTAGTTTCAACCTCTCATTAGACCAATTTACCAAAATAGTCTCGAGTCATGTGATCACACAATGCTACATCAAAAAAGTTCTCTCATCAACATTTATCACTGTGATCAACTCCAACAACTGCTATAAGCTAATAGAAGTAGAGAAAGTTCAAGCTTTCGCATTGATTTTATTCATAAGCTCCAGCATGAGGAGGAAAGATTCTATTCTAAGTTTAGTAGAATTAGAAAAGTGTTAGTGAAATTAAAAAATATATTGTATCTAAGAAAGTGTTGTTTATTTTCATATTCTACTTTGTTTTCTATTTCTAGTCTAAACCTCCAATATAAGGGGGTCTCTATTATAGTTATTAACACAATTGATCCAAAATTAACAATTCCAATTTAGTCTCTGAACTATAAGTACGATAATTTAGTTCTTGTACTATCAAGGTTTGCTCTAAAACAGTCCTCGCTTTCAATATTTGTTAAATAACATGTTAGCTTTGTTGATGTGGGCATAAAACATATGAGTAATTACATAAAACCACCACGTGGTATTGACCACAAACACCCTCTTTAATTTTCCACGTCAATCACCGACCTTAGAATTTTCACCCACAACAATCAACTACCATAAACTTTTCACACCAACTTATGTTACTCCATTATATTGGAAAACTACTCTATCTTTTTCATCTTGTGACAAGACCTCTATTTTTTCTAAATACTCATTTTATCCTTTCGTTTAAAAAATTTATTACTATTTTTCTTTATTCTTTCCTCTACCATTCATTTTCATTTATTTTTTCTCATCTAAACTAAACTTAACAATTTGGTAAAGAAATATTGTTGACTTGGCTTTATTTTATTTTTAAATATTATTAACGCCAGAAAATTCATTCACTAAAGGGTAAATGGTGTTTATTGTTTAAAAAAAATAGGAGTCATGTGCTTGTAACAAGATGAAATAGGGTAGTTTCTATTAGAATGAACTAACAAAAGCTGGGTTGAAAGTTTAGGGTAACTAATTGTCATTGGTGAAAAGTTTAAGATTGGTAATTGACGTGAAAAATTAATGAGGGTACGTATGTGGTTGTCGTCAATGCTATAGTGGGTTTATGTCATTACACGATGTAAATACATGGTGTCGTCAATACTATAGAGTGGGTTTGTGTCATTACACGATGTTTATATTCAACACAATGTCGTCAGGCTTTCTATGTTTATTTTCTTTTTACTATTTTTGGACTAGTTTCGACTGTCAACCAGTTTACACCTATGGGGTTTTAAGCAATGACGAGGTGCTTGAGTAGAGGATTGTCCAGCCCGCCATCACTGTTGTCCTGCAACTCGTTGGAGAGTTCTGAGTAGTGAAGAACTGCTTAAGGAGGGCAACTATTTGGCATTTTAACTATCAAAGGGCATATGTTGGGGGAATGGATAGGGATGGTGGTGGGTGCCCAAATGAATGAGTAAAGAATCTGGTACCCAATTATCCGTATCCAAAATATATGTAATGAGAATTTGGATAGCTGGTAACAATTTGGCTAATGACTTAGTACTATTTCAGGTTCGGTTACCCTTGGTAAAAATGGGTATCCAGTAAAATTTGGTCAACTGATTAATTTCATAACATGTGTGTGTGTGCTTGTGCGTGATTAACAAATGACATCAGTACCTCACTTACCCGTCTTACTCTTAATTACTCACCCACTTCACACTCACCACACCAGTATGTCACACAATACAACAAAACAATCAACCACACACCTCTCTCAAGTCCCAATCCCTCATCTCAATTCTTCTCTTTCCATTAAGAGCACCCAATAGTACCCACAGTAGCAATATCTCAAAGCTGCAACCCGCCATTGAGGCATGAATCAACAACCCTAAACACAAGACCGAAATCTGACAAAACTGTACATTACTGCCAAACTCAAATGGCTACCTAGAGTTTTGATTTTGTGTTTCTCACCCAAGCCTTATATTTGGTTGATTAACCCTAAATGAACGATTGATTCAAACTATTTTATAGAAGTATGTAGAAGAGCTTGAAGAGTGCACTAGAAACATGTAGATACCAACTAGCCAATTCCCACTAATGTATTCACATACATAATACAATACATGAATAGCTCATCTAAAAACAATCATGAGCATTTCAAGATCTCAGGGCTTGTTATAGTGCCTTCTTTGAAGATATTTAAATCACAATATCATCTGATGGTATTGCAAATAGCACCGCAACTAATTTTGACAAGAGCATCATATCTTCACCCACCCAAAGTATGAAATATATAATAGCATCTGGCAATATAATCAAACTGAGCAATAACTTCGCAATCCAGCAAAGCTGACAAATTGTAAAGCCATTAGCAAAAATCCCTTCTGAAACTTCTACAGTACTAGTAAATGTACTAGAATAAGCCTACCTAGCTATTTTCTAACTTATACAAGGTAATTAATGCGCAACAAAATGTATAATTTATATAGAGTATGGAAAACGTGAAAATAGATGGTCTTTTATCATTGTATGTGAAAAAGTAAGGGGAAACCGGGCTATTTAAAATTGGTTGCACTTGATAAGAAGAAAAGAAAAGCTAAATGATGCTTCAGTTAAAAAAATGGGATCATGCAATTGCAAAGTATATAAAACTAGGAAATAACAAAACGAACAAATGGTCAACAGAAAGAACTGGAAAATACCATGGAGTGATTAACCCAACTACCCCTAAAGGTTCCTTGACAGCATGGGATTTAAATGTCTCCATTGGAAGAGAAATTGGAGTTTTCTTCTTTGAATCTAAGCCTTCGGCAAGGTCTGCATAGTACTCAAAACATCCAGCAACATCATCCTGCAGCATGACAGGTTAAAAATTAAAAAAATATTCATTCAATTAATCAGATAACCTTTTAGTTTTATGGGCATACTATGTCCCATGCTGCTTCATCCAGAGGCTTTCCACAATCTATTGCTTCAAGTTTTGCTAATTCAGACTTCTTCTCTATCACCTGCATGCAACCAAATGTAAAATGAAACTGTATAATATAAGCATAATTAAGTAAAGATGACAGATCAGAAAAATGAAATAGATGTAGAAATGAATAAAAAGCCTGACAAAGAACTAGTCTTTAATCCGACCAAGTGCTGCATAGAATTGTGGCATCTTCCAGTCTGAGTTAAGCTTAAACTCACATTTGTAACACTCACCACTATCAGTTCACTTTTTATAACTAAGATGCCTAGCTAACTCAATAGGCCAATTCTATTGTATCAATTTTTCAAAAACAAAAATTGGTATGAGAGCAGAAAACCCATGCCCGACCTCCATGATTTGTAGAACCAAAACTGACCGAGAAAACAATAAAATTCAAACATATTGTTTGTAATATTAATATACCTTCATGGTGCCTACAGATGATTTTTGAAAGTAAACCATCATGAATGAATAGAAGCCAGCCAGTTGGGTTTACATTTTACCCGATCTTCAGTTTCTAGTCCAAAGTCAATAATGGAGTAACCCTTATACTAAAACTACACAAATTTGAGGATATTTGTAACCAGACTTTAAACATACTCTTTAGTAGGACAATGGTCAATTGGTCATAATAAGAGAAAGATTTAACTTCAATCAAAAGAATCGATTCAATAATAGGTGATGAAGTAGATAGATAGAGTCAACACCTTGGCAGCAATAGCCCGCAGATACTTGGCACGAAGAGCCCCAGGTGCAAAGGCCCAGTCTCTTCCCCTGTTCCTGGTGAAGGCCCTACGAGCTGCATCCACTGCAAGAGCCACATCTTCGGCAGTAGCAGCAGGAATATACCCTGAGATGCATGAGTAGTAAATATCCATTTCTTTTCTCTTTTGTTTGGATCAAATTTTATTCATCATCACTCTGATTTAGATCCCCACACACAGGGGCAGACCCAGGAATACCGAAATGTGGGGTCAAAATTTTTTTCTAAGGAAAAACAATATTTAACAAAAATGTCTCGTAAATATAATAACAGTGACCGCAATATCACACAATGAATTTCATATATATATATATATATATATATATATATATATATATTCATCAATATTCTCATATTAATAATATAAATTCAACGAACTAACCCAACATAAAATTTTATGGTACATAAATTTTGTATACGATTATATAACTATGATGCATGAGGTCAACATAAACAATAATATTCAGTTAATAAAATTTTACAAGCATTGTTTATGTTGTGATTTTTTTTAACTTAGAGTTGAGTATGTTGTGATTTGTGAGTAGTGAATTGTGTTAGAATCGTGTTCAATTATGTTTAGCTTTTACTTTAGTTTTTTTTTTTGTACTTTTTTCTTGTTGTAATGAATTAATAATAAGAACTTCATGGTGTGTTAATGATAAAGTTTAAATTATAGTGGATAATAATGAAATAAAATGAACACTTTACAAAATTGTAGTAAATCTAATGAATTATGATATAATATCTTAAAATTTTGGGGGTGTCAATTAAGTGTATTAATTTTTATTTTTAAAAAATATAAATATAAAAATATTTTTTTTGTCAAATAATGTGGGGGTCACTTGACCCCCCATTGGCCAAGGTAGGTCCGCCACTGCCCACACACCAGTATAACAAATCAAGCTACACCTTTGGCCAAATTTCAGCAACCGCCGGGTCTGATCTGGATCCACAGCTCTGGTCGATCCAGGTCTGGTGTTCAGCGCCTTCCCAGTGTCTTTCAGCTATTCTTCAGTGATATCATTGTATTTCATTTTGTTTTTAAGGTGTATGTACTCAGTTTTCACCTTGGATACCAAATATCAATAAAGAGTACTTTGCTGATCAAAAAAAAAATCAAGCTAAATCAATACTGATGAACCAATAAATTTAGAAAATCCCCATGGATTGGAACCTAAAAGAAAATTGATTTCAAAAATGAAAACAATCGACATCGAAGAAGCCAGCTCAGTAGCAGAAGGTTCACATCTGAAAATTTGTCAACTTCAAGTATACAAGGTGAATCGAAAGTAAGAATTAAGAAATTACCGACAGTCTGTTCAGTGGCGGGGTTGATGATAGGGAGGCGTTTGTTGAGGATTGGTTGACGCCACTCGCCGTCGATGAAGAGCTGTCTGGTTGGTATGGGGATCGCCATTTTCGCTTAGGGTCAGCCTCTGCTAAGTGATGATATTCTTTTACTTGCAATAATGGAAATGGAGTTTCCTGCTGTTGTCCACTCACTCTCACCAAATTTCGGAAACAGTGCAAAACAGTGTCAGCTTAAATAATTCGACTCCTATATAGTGCTTGTTTGGAAGCGCTACAAAAAATCATGAACACTTCTCATAGCTTGTTCGGTAAAACTACTTGATGTAGGAATGAGGTGGAAGTTTTTTTTTTTTTTTTTGAGAAAAAGTGCAAAAGCACTCGATTCATATTCGCAACT
>JAYMTK010005681.1:0-10030 GCA_036897405.1 Pelargonium myrrhifolium
AACCTAGTCAATGGATCGTGCTGCTGAGCGTCTGTCCCGTCATTCCGGGTCACTATTTTTAACGGGTGGGCTTCGGTGTTGAAAACCCATTCGTCTAACGGGATGACCGATGGTGGCGAGAACAGAAGATAAAGGTATTTTAATGTCTCCGCAAGAAAGAAGCTTTGCATCATATTGTCCTTCACTCCAATATGGACCTAAGAAAAACAAGAGCATTACGGTGAATATACAACCAGAAAAACAGAAGTTGGACAAGGATTCGATCTTCTATATACTGGTTTACTTGCTCGTCTCTAACTTCTAAGCATGGACATCAGCCCGGGTATGAAGTAAAATAGAGTTTACAATTTGGATCCGAACCCACGGACACTTGAAATCCGACCCACATTCGGGCGGGACAAAATAAACCCAACTATTTTTCAGGGCAAGTTTGTCATTAAAGATGTGCAGATCGAATCAAGCAACCAACGCATTTTGCATGACAAACCCAAAAACCACACCTCTTGCGGATTGGGTTAGGGTTAGGTCTATTCAATTCAAATCCGAAAAAAAAACCCGTCTCCATCCCAAAAGCTGAATTGCAGCTCTAAAATAAAATGATATATTCAGGATATCTATTTCCATAAACGTAGGGAAATCAATTCAGGTCATGTTTGGTGGACCACATGCGACTCATCCTATCAAGCAAATGATGAAACAAATATACAAAACAGTGGTTGCGACGATATAAAGAAAGGCAACACTAGAGGCAATATTCTAATTCGCGGATTGTAAATGGAAGTAACAAACACATAACAATGAAAACAAGGTGATTAGTGGCAGAGTTCAGGAATGCTTACATCCTTCAATCCAACGTATCCCGACTCTATGCGTGAGTTCTTTTCAAATGCTTGAAATATATTCCAACCCCACTCTTGGTATGTCTTGTTACCCGTTAAACGCCAGAGGTAAAAGAGTGATTCAATTGTCTCTGGTCTCAATATATTCCACGACGTACCAACGCTCATGTCCTGATAATGTCATACGTGGGAAAACATAGTCAGAGAATATAACATTACTCCACTCACGTCAGACCAATAAGAGTATCTTACAGTTCCAGCATGAAAGAAATAATTCTCTCCCGCCAACTTAGTTGGTGTTGACTGGTAGAAGTTATAGCATGTCCAAGCAAGCTGAAAAAAATATATATATAACGAATTGTTAAATTTAATAATGGGTTACATACAATGGTTTGAGCTTCTACTACTAAAAGGTCAACTTTATTACATGAGAGCCTCACATTTTTTCTTTTACCGGTTACTACTAAAGAGGTCAACCTTATTAGTAGGGTTTCACTTACACTATTATATTTAGCCTTTTTTTTAGATCATTATTATACTTAGCCTCTTTATCTTATATTTTACCAATGTGGGACTTCACTCACTATTTCAACACAAATTCAGTCAAAGGACAAAAGAAAAGGTAAGATATGTGATGACGAACTTAGAGATTATTGAAAATGGAAAAATATGTGGTTGTGTTTCATTCAAAAAGAGAAGTGATAAAGTTTCAAATGATCCTCCAACATAACAAACATACCATATTGATCACCTAATTATTTTTTAAATCATTGTTGATCCTTATACTATTCGATGTCATCAAGATGTCTCCCAAAATCTATCTTTTTACTAAATTTAAGGGGAAACTTCACTTTCATTTAGTCTCATATTTTGCACATAACCGTGCATAGTTAGATCAAGTATGATACGCGTGTATAGTTAGAAGATTACGTATGATACACATGTATAATAAGATGAACAATTATAACAATAACCCAAAATAAAATAAAATAAACACCCACCAACAAAAGCATACGGCGTGAGAATAACATCAAACTAAATTTGATGAGAGATTGGACCTTGTAAGTTTTGTAAATACCTCTTCTGCAAGTGTGAGATATTTCTGAGCGTCATCAGGCCCATAACCCGATGATCCTAAAGCCAGCATTCCTGGAACAAAGCAAGCTAACTCATCCATCTGCGTATATTGGAAAATACAAACAAGCACTTAGAACATTACATTGTAATTAATGAAGCACTTGACGTATTTAAAATACACAATACTACCTTGTGCATTAAAGACTCCCCATTCTTCTCACAAATATACGTAAAAGAGGACGGTGTGGATCTTTTTATCAATTTTGATAGACCTTTCATTGATTTTTCCCACATTTCTCTGTTTCCAAGATTCCAAAAACGAATTTTGACATCAGGAAAAATTCAAGACTACGGCAGAAATTAAACATTTCTAGGAATCAAATTCAGTTTCAGTACAGAATGTGGTTAAGATACTGAGGCTGTGAAATCAAGTAATGAACTATAGACATCAGCAAGTTAAGACTTATGAGAAAGTTATAATATTTTGCAGACCAGTGGATATATAAAATTGATGATTGAGGTTTCTCACCTATAAAGCTTCACAGCAGGTGTCTTATTGCCTTGTACCCAAACTTTGAGTAAATATTCATAAAAGCTGCAAATGGAATTTTCAGTGACAAGAAAGTTCAACTTGGTTACAAAATAATCCTAGAAGAAAATGCAACATCACATGAAAAATCATATAATGAAAAACAAATGGTCACCTGTCACCCATGGCACCAAATGTTACTGTTGCAAATGATGTGGTCCCTCGTTCAGGATTAATATAAATGGGAAGCAGACCATCATCAGGGAAGGTTTTATTAAGTTTCACGATAACGTTCTCCGCCTGAAACAGTATACACAAACATCATTCTTATCAAAAAACAAACATCATTCAATCCACTGCCTTTTAAAAAAAAAAAAAAATTAAGCATTTTCTTGTCTATAGAAATAGAATTAGCCTTTCAACACCGATGAAGGAGGTTAAGTGGATTGTCCCATAAAATTTAAGATGATTAAACATGATTATAAATTTGAATTACACAAACCTCATCTCATAATGTGTGTTTATGCATAACAGAAATGATACCTTCTGCTGATATTTTGGGTCTCCTGTCCGTTGAGAAAGAGCAATAAATTCCAGCTGCTCAGTGCCAGAATCTGCCAGGATACTATCCCCCTATGAAAAAGGAAAATTAAAAAATCTGTTACAAGTTGTGACAGTCGAAGAAGGTGGGAATGTGCGTATCAGACTTTAAAGGAAGAAATAGAATGATATTCTCCACATTCAGGGCCAAGAACAAACTCTGGCTAGAACAATTTCAGGATTACAAGAAGTTAATGCTTCGAACCTACTGAAAGCAAAAAACTAAGAGCCACAAAGAATTCATGTGCTAGGGTATAATAACTTCCTGGATTTACCCTCACAACACCAATTAAGGGGTGTTGTTTCTGTCCTCTTCTAGGAAACACTCAGCTGTCCACCTATGCTATAGTTATGAGCCCATATTTCTATGGACAGCTGAGATGTTGTTATCTCAAAAAGAAAGAGGATGGAAGTCATGCACGTAGTTAAGAATCAATGTTTATCATGAATATTTGGAAATGCATTCTATGATGTTTCTATCTTATATATATATATATATATATATATAAGAAATTAATTACTTACTCCAGTCCATCCAGGATTGTGTGCATTGCCGTGTTGCAAGTTAATAATGTTAAAAGGTATCCCAGAAGGTGTATCCCATGCAGGCAGCAGCCTATCTGCAATATCTTTAGCCTTTTCAAGGAAAATTTTATCTCCTGACAGATCATATGAACTGAGAAGTCCACCTACAACTCTGAATTTGAACAACAACAAAAATGACATGTCAGCAAATCAGCAAAGCTATTGCTCACCCGATATTGCCCTAAATACCAGGAAAGAATTCAGGCATAACAGTTCCTTTGAACAGAAACAATCAAAACAACCACATATTAAACCTTATAACGCAACCTTATGGTTGTCTCAAAAACGCTAGCATCATAATTCTTGTTAAAATCCAACGAATTTGCAACCCACCTGTCAAGAATAGCAAACTAACATCAAACAGGGAATCTATTCATATAACAATAGCCAATCAAAAAATTCAGGCAGAAGAAGACCCAAAATTCATCCATATGCTATAGGAGAGTTAGTCAACATATTCTGACACACCTTACACTATGAATTTTCTAATTTACTGAACACAGCATATGGTTCCTCTGTAATAAGATTCGAAGTTCCTAAAGAACAAAAATTAATCCAAACCATAGCAGGAACATTTCTACTTCTGATCTCTGTACCAAATTCTAATATAAGGTTTCAAAATAATTGGTGGGCATGTTCTTTTTAGGAACGTCAAATCAGTGCTTCTCTTACAAAAACAGTATGAAATATATCAACCAGCAAAGATAGTATCAATCATGCCTAATATACATATATTTGAATAAGGGTCGATGGAATTGTCTACATCGAGTTTGTAATTCATAGACCCCAAAAAATTTAACTGGAAAACTAGAGCTTTTGCTGTTCCTAAATGGGGGCATAAGCAGAGAATGGCATGAAAGCAGACAAAGAAAAAGGGCCCAAATATTGGAAATGGCATTCAACTAAATATGAAGTTAAACATACTCTCTAGCCTTTTGGAACTGCTCATCAAGACCCATGATGTATAGTGTATCAAGGGCATCTATGAGGGTTGCTCCAAGACCACCAAAGCTGTTGATACCATTCTTTGTCTGTGGCTGGTCATGGACAAAAAAGCAACACTGACATTAGTTCCAAGATTTGTGCGCATGTAACAAAATATCATCATCAATAAGCTAAACACCACCAGCCTAAAATTTAGGGCATTGAATCTAATTGTCCATTAGATTGTTCAGCAAAACTAGGAAAAGAATTTAAGAGTGTGACTCTCACAATAGGCTTCATTTATAGAGGTTGTCGTAAATCTTTAGGTTTTCTTTTTTCTTCCCCGCATGAACATCACACAAGTAGATCTACATACATTTTTCTTTGATCTTCAAACAATAAATAAAAGTTTAGACAAAGGAGGATAATGCATCCACATATATATATTTTGAGCATGAAAACACAACTTTCAGCAATATCATATCAAATAACTTTATTTCAGTCATAGAATTCCATCTTTTATCCAAAAAATTCAGGTTCAGAAATTTGGGGAATCAACTGGGTTTACGAGCAAATATAAACCTGTACACAAACATGATAGCTTAAAGCCTCGCAAGACGTACACACTAAACTCAATACAAACCCACATATTAAACAGAGGGATCAAGATTCTGATACATTTTGTCATTTACCCTTTATATCTAAAAACAAACTATAAACCAAATATAAGAATCAATTGGAAGGTTCATCATACCTGAAGCTCATCTTGTCCCCATGCGTATTTCTCATATGAATTCCAAGCATGAAGCATGGCTTCTTTTACTTTCTCTCTTCGCTGAATGTCAATGGGATCGTCTGGAACATGGGTTTTCTTGGAAGGTTCATTACTTTTCCCCCTAAGACTTACCTTTCCAACTACATCTCCATGTATGTTTTTTATTTCTTCTACCTGAAGGTACAAAATCAACATTCAGTGCAACAATAGCCGGTCATGGGCTGATCAACATACACAAGAAGTAAAAATCACTTAACGCACAAATAATCAGCAATTTAAATTATTTCTTACCAGCTCTCGCAGATGGTTCACTTCTTCTTTTAACTTAGAAACTTCATCCTACAAGTCAGAAATCCACCAAACAGTAAGAAACATTTTTCCACCGGGACTAAATTATGCAATCACATTCACATGAAGGTACTTAAAAGACAATATTCACCGTATAGACAAAGACATATAGCATCACATATATGAAAAGAGCATAAGCATATAATTTTTTTGAAGTCTATGTTTGTCAAGCTTCAAGCATTCCCAAAAACGGGCGCGCGCACACACATATATATATATGCATATTCATAGGTGATTTTCAAAATCATATTACAGACAGGAAAGGAACCACTTTTAATGATATCGCTCTCCAACCTGACTTTTCATATCTTAACAATTAATTAGCTACACCCTAAAATGACACATTTGACTAAGCTGAGTCCCACATCAAGAGCACAGGAATATTAAGAAAAATGGTAGATGCATGGATCACAGTGGTCCCGAGAAAACCGAGAGATAGCCAACACATCAGCATACTCAATAATCCAGTAGCCACAGGTGATATAGTGAATACCATTTTCAACTAGAGAACATGAATCAACAATATCAGAATCCAATTCCAATAAAATCCACTATTTAGCTGCACAAAATTGAAAAGCCAGCAAATTTACATTTCCGGTAGCTATTTTTTTACAATGTAAAATTCAGGTGAGCAAAGTGGTGCATTCAATCACAACAGCCAACAACCTTGCAAATACGAACAAAAATCATAAATTCATGAACAAACTCACAAATTTCAACAGAAGAAAAACGAAAAACGGAGAACTTACCTGGTGTTCTCTGACGAGTGTCTGGCGATCCCAAACAATCAACGAAACAGACACAAATGCAATGAAAAGGAGAGCCAATCGCTTCGGTCTCTTGAGATAATAGGAAGGGTTGCAGTACCGCCATTTGCTGGTCGACGATCTGCTCCTCGCCATTTCCTTCCCTTCCTAGATCTTACTCTCTCTATACTTTCCTCGCAGATTCAAAACCAACACATCCAAAACAGAATCGATGAAAACACAAATTTTTCTCAGGCGATCGGATCGAGAAAACTGGAACAGAAACGGAAATTGAAAACAATTGTACAAAATCCAATTGATGATTTTGATCGTGATTTTGTTAAATTGAGCTTGAAATTGCTCGACAGACGACTCGGTGAAGAAGAATGAGAAGAAACGTGTGTTGCTATGGAGACGTGTGTTGTTGTGTTGAATTGAAATTTGAAGCAGAACAGAACAGACGGAGCCAAACCAACCAACCAACTGGTGATCTCCGAAAATAGGGAAAAATGGATAGTGTGAGAAATTGGAGAAATAGCAGAAAATGGGGAGAAAATGGAATGGAGAGAGAGAGAGAGAAGACGACTTGTAGACTTTAGCCCCTAAAAATACGACCTTTCTATTTTCTTCTCTATATTCCTATGTGTGAGTGTGCGACTTACTATTTATGGTTGTCAATTCGAGTTTCGAATTTCGAGTTTTAGCTTGAAAAATGAAAATAACTCAACTTGAAAGGAGTTGTTAGTCGGTTTGTACATTTTTTTTTTTGCAAGAAATAAGTGAATTGTTCGAGATAGTCTACCTTTCATGTTACTTTCGATTAAACTCGATTTTAAAATCGATAGATTTATTCTATATGACTTGAAATCACCAGGTTGAATTTCAGGTGCTTGTATTTCATTGTAGATTATATTCCATTTTACAAACTCAAATTTTGATATAGCTAGTGATTTGAGTGAGGTTGATACCGGAATTTTCAGGGTCGGGTGGAAGAGGTCTAATATGATATGCAATAATTGTGAGATGCGAATTTGTTATAGTAGTACAAAATACAATCGATTGCGAAAAACCTTGTTTTTGTGTAAAGATGATTCTATGTTTTTGAGGTAGAGATGATTCTATATTTGCGTATTGCTTTCAATTACTCTAAATATGTCACATGTTCAACACACACATAGAAGTAGTCGTGGACAATAAACAAGAGGTGGTTCAAAACATAATGCTTACATAATTATAATAAAATTATTATTATTTTTTTTTTTTGATGAAAACCTTATTTATTTAAACCAACAACTCATCAGCCAGATCAGGGTCTAACTGAATGGGACAAGACTCCCCCATCCAAGTTTCTTTCCAAATTAAATTACCAGTCGATCTAGCTAGACAATGAGTTAAGTTATAATACCGTTTGTTTCTCTATTTTCAAATCAAAATTCAAATAATTTGACATGTTTCTAGGAAAAAAAACATTTAGATTTAAAAAATATCTTTTTGCTAAATATTCAATGTGTTTTTTTTTTTGAAAGGAAGAATTTTTTATATATATTGTTTGTATATTATTAAAAGAGTTTAATGTATATCAGTTGACTGATATAAAGTTATATCAGTTGCACTAATAAGGGGGTGACACCTCATTTAAAATCATGGATCCGGACGGGTCACTCCGCTCCCCCAAATTCACTTATGTGAGTATAAGTGATTTTAAATGATGTGTCATCACCTCATTGGTTTTGTTTTACCCTTTGTTTTATTTGATATATATGAATAAAGTTTTGCGTCAGAATTAAAATATGACTTATGATATTGTTGTATTGACCAATATTCCGGCCTCCCCTAATTGGTGTTACTGATATCTACACTGCTTTTGCTCTACTTGCACTTTCTTTAATTTGGCCTCCGGCCTGCATGGCCTTATATATACAACTACTCATTAGCCGACTAATTATCCTAATACTATATTATATGGAGATCGATATAAGAATTTTAAGTCAACATTTTTTGTATATAGATCGAGTCAAGTTAATAATAACATGGCATAACATTTCATTGAATATCACTATTACTAGTTCCATTAACGGTCTAATTGTATGTTGATGAGATTTGGATTTTGATTATAACTCCTTTTAAGTTAAATATCTATGAACTTAATTAGATTCGTGCACTCGTTTATTAGAGTATAAAATTAATATTGTGCATTCAACTATCAGTTTAAATTTTTAGTTGAAATGATTTTTTACATGGTAAAATCTAACGTAAGGCAAGAGTTGGAGCTGTGCATAAGTCACATGCAAAGAGAAATGAGCTTGCACGTGATGCAGCGTGTTAGAGTATAAAATTAATATTCAACCTCAACTTAAATTGTTAGTTGAGATAATTTTTTACATCATTTGTATAAGGTTTTTACATTACTGCAATTAATAATTAGCATAATCCAAATCAGGTTTTATTGACCATTTCACCTGTAAGTTCAAGGTGTAGTCTATGTATACAGATATTGGCATATTGCTTACCAAAAAGAGTGTTCCTATATTTGCCATTTCACTAAAGAATTAGTACATTTTACATATGAATAATACACACATGCATCCATAGAGACGAACAAATAAGAATTAAACTACTCGTAGTATTTAACATTTGCTTGAACATATATATATGGTGATCTCATGATTTGTGAATTCAAAACACGATCCGCCGGCCGGTTCTTCCTCAAGACTTCCAAATCACATGATAACAAGAAGGCTCGTAATTTGTTTTGTTTTTATATTTTATTTATTTATATATATATAAAAAAAACAAAAAAATTATTATTTTTTTAAAAAATAAGAAAAATATTATAATTATAATTTTTTTTTTTGAAAAAAGTGGTACAAAAGCACTCATTTCATTCGAATCAACATGATACAAAGATACATACTCCATCAATTACAAAAGTAAAAACAGGATAACGACCTATTTATGCAGCCCAAATCTGATTAAGGCCGTCTCACAATATCGTCACCACAAATTTTAAAAAAGAATCTAAGTCCTTAATCCGTAACAAGCAAATATCCCTCTCTGGATGAGCGCCTCTTATAGATGGAAACCCTGAGAATTAGCTCGAGTTACTAGGCCCCAGCCCCTAGCAACCCCAAACGCAACTACACCATATCCCGAGTCTCATCACACGAGATGCGCCCCCCACCCTTTGCTCCCTCCCCAACCGGCCACTCCTCCCCCTGAGAGTTCTCGGACTCCGGCACCCCTAGGCCATCGTCCACCACCAACCTCGCCCTTTTCTGAGCCGAGATCGTGGCACCGTCTCTTAGCTCTTGTGCCTCATCCTCCTTGGTCCCAACTGCCGGCTCCTCACCCTTTCTTCTGTCCTGGCCCGGGGTGGACCACTCCTCACCCCGGAGCCATTTGTCCCCATAGGAGTGACTCCCCTTCTTGTCTGGGGCTCTCAAAAGCACTCCAAATGGTCTGTCAATTTTCGAGCTTCCCTTGTCATAGCGGACCCTGCAAATCATTTTATCGTGGCCCAGAATGCCACAAACAAAACAAAAATGTGGAAGGCGCTCATACCGGAAGTACACCCACATCCAGTCGCCCCCACAGGCTTCACTCTCAT
>JAYMTK010005682.1:0-10029 GCA_036897405.1 Pelargonium myrrhifolium
TTATTAGTGCAACTGATATAACTTTATATCAGTCATCTGATATACATTAAACCCTATTCAAAATTATAAAAAATTTAAGAGCAATAGTTTACAATTTTTTTGTTTGTGTTCCCTTAACTCATGTTGATGGGGCCATTTTTGAGCTTGAAGCCCGTTCGGGCGGCGATTGGATAGTCTGGAAAGTGTTGGGAGGTGGCATATCGGGTTGGGTGGGTTCTTTCGGCTCCAGTCTTGTTGAAGCTATGTCGATAAAAGAGGCTTTAAGTTGAACAACAGAGCGTGATTGGAAAAAAATCACCGTTATATTCATATGTAGTTATTCACGCATCAGAGACCAAAAAGGTTGAATTTCAGTGCCTTGAGTCTTGTTAATGGTGACATTTTGTTTATGTTTTCTTACTCTTCTTGTTTAGAGTTTGTGACAGTCCGCAGATCACCAAATCAGGTGGCTCATCGGCTAGCTAGATTATACGTCTCTTGTTTTGATTTGTGCGGGTGGATAGGTTTTTGGGGCATGTCCAACTATTAGAGTTCGTATTAAAGCTAATTACCATAAAAAAAATATATAAGAAAAAACCTCATTGGTGGATCATTCATAGAATTTGAGAGCAATAGTTTACAATTTCTTTGTTTGTGTTCACAAAATTATTATCTAAAACTATATACTCCCTCCGTCCCAAAATGAGTGTCTTATTTCTTTTGTATTTTTGTCGCAAAATGAGTGTTTTTTTTAGTAACTTAGTTATGTATGAATAGTCAATAATATCCTTAAAAATAGTTAGTTAAGATCTCTCAACACATACTCATGAGAATATAGTAGTAAATATATCACATTCACAAAACAAGAACACATCCACAACAAAAGCAAACCATTTTTCTCTTCTTCAAAATGCCAATGTCAAACTAGTTCGCAACATCGACCAAGACGGTGTTTGTTTAAACTTATAAGTATTAAAACGGCTCTTTTAATCAAGTCCACAACTCCAATAAGTTAAGACACAACTTACAATAGTTTTCACTGTTAGATTAACAAAAGTACATAATATATACCACGATTTTGCGAGCAAAAACTAGCAACTACATACCGAGCCATATTAGGGGAAGCGAGGATCTTCTCGATTCTTGTATATACCAAACAACCGCTCTGAATGGTCAAAACCAAAAACCATGTTCTTGCAATCTTCGAGACATATTAAGGGAAGAGAGGATCTTCTCGATTCTCGTATATACGAAACAACTGCTGTGAGTGGTCAAAACCACAAACTATCCTCTTGCAATCTTTAACTCCTTTATCGTCGCGTGCCTCTAACTCGTTCTTAGATTTTCTTCGCTTACCTTGTTGATCCCCGTCTATGAGAAACTTGGCCAATTCTCTTCCCCTGGAACCAATATGCACAGAAACTCTTAGATAATACGGTAAAGCATAGACGAGGCTCAAGGTGTGGAGTGCATAGTCTCCACCTTTACGGTAATGTACATTAATGCTCAATATTGTCATGCTTGTAAGGGTCTCGAAATGCATCTAAAACTGTGTGGAAGACATGATTTACTAAAGGGTACTTTAAATATCCTTAACACGATATGCACTTCTTCTAGCTACCACGATTCACAACTATCATTTTTTGAGATGTTTAAGGATTGAATTGATGCAACATCATATATATATAAAAGAAAGAAAGGAAAAGAACCCATGACCGGGGTAGCTCTCTTTTTCCCATAACCCGTACCCACCCCGGACCCAATAAAAACTCGAACCCACGATCTTTTCTAGAGATGTGTGACGCTTCAACTATTTTGCTGTTACCTCCGGGACAATAGTATGAGAAAGTGCTAGAGTGACACTCAAGTATTGCAGAAAGAAAAAAAAAAAGCAAATCTTCCACTGTTTTTTATGTCATATATAAGTGGCTTCAATGCTTCATTATGCAGAGAAAATGAAAAGAAACGGAACTTTCTAACCTCCCGCTATATTTGAGTTAGCATGGATTTATGGAAGATGCAGCTAGAAAATACCTGAGTGCATCAGATTCGATGAATCCTCGATGCTTTGAAGATGTCAAACCATTAGGCTTCATTTCTTGTCTATAGAGAGCACAAACAGCATCCATGCAAAGTTCAGGGTCGTTATGAAAAGCTACAAGCATATCCATATGAATCTCCCACTTCCTAACTTCTTTGACACCAGATGTCGATTCATTAACAGACTGATCAGACTCCACATCACAGTGAACCACGTCCAAAACAAACGGGCTCCTATCACTTCGGGATGTTCTTTTTGCTTCTGTTTGCTCGTCATCAGATCCCAGCTCGTGAAGACGTATGCGTTTACTGGATTGAGTATCATTATCAGTACAACTGGTCTCAATCTTCGGATCTTGTTCATCTTGTTTTCTTTTTAGTGTGAAGCTCCCGTTATTCGTATCCATCCGATTTGAGCGAGAGACTTCCGGAGAGTTTTCGGGAGTCATCTGATTTTGAGGCAAAACGTTGCAGTCATCATCACTATCACTGATTTCGACAACAACAGTACTTGCATGCTCCCCGCTACCTGAAATGAAAGATATAGAGACTGTCAATATGTTTAGTGTTTTTCCAACAAATGCCGATAACTTTATGCTGTTATCTTCATTGTCTCCTTGAAATGAAACAGGTATATTGCCACTAGTCGTCCATCCTCTTATCGAGAAAATGAACTAACGTTCACATTTCAAGAAGCTTCTCGTTTCTTCTATTCATATGTATTGCAACAAATTTTACTGAGCATGAAAACCGGTTTTGCAAATACGCTTAGTACTAGGCTGTATGAACTTCCATTTTTCAAGAATTCACTTACACATCACAGCCCTAATTTCAACCTCTGTCTCTCCTCGTCGAGATATGGTCTCGCTGCATGACCGTATAGGAACTGGACCTAAAACCTCGAGTTAGTTATTCAACTATTCTTATGTGAAAATAATGAATCACGGAAATAAATGCAAACAGCATATTTGTGTTACTTCAAAAAGCATTTTAAAAAAACGGCATTGCCAATACCTGCACGTGAATTATCACTTTCTGCTTTTGGCGAATCATGTGTTAGGAATTCAACTTCACACGTGTCTTTGTCGGACACATTTGCGGTCCTTTCAACTTTCTTCGAAATTGGAGGCTCCAGCTCCATCAGCAACTTTGCGTCATTCTCTAACTGTGAGATCCTTGCCTCCAAATCATCGAATCTTCTCTTCCACCCGACAACCGCAGCTTCAGCTGCCCTTTTCTCGTTTTCGAGTTCAACGATCTTTTTCCTAAGCTCAGTAACTTCAGCATTTGCATATCCTCCTCCGATGTGCACTTCCTTTAAAACCCTCTTCTCTCTCTCCTGAATAGCGGCACTATCGTTCTTCAGCCACGCCATCAACTTTTTCAATTCGCTCAGTTCATCCTCAACAGCAACCTTATCTAATCTCAACGTCTCCTTCTCTTCCTTCAGCAGTTCCA
Organism: Pelargonium myrrhifolium; assembly: GCA_036897405.1. Classification (NCBI taxonomy): domain Eukaryota; kingdom Viridiplantae; phylum Streptophyta; class Magnoliopsida; order Geraniales; family Geraniaceae; genus Pelargonium; species Pelargonium myrrhifolium. The sequence goes on from JAYMTK010005682.1 coordinate 3,478, forward strand.
CCTCGTCCTTCCATTTCTTCTCTCTCGTCGTCAAAACCTCCTCCACGTTATCAAAATGCCGATGAAAAGAAGCACTCAGAGACTCCATCAGCTTGGGGACACTCGGATCAATCCCTAAATCCTCATTCCTCGCCATTTAGTCTGATCATCGACATTCACACGCAAACAAAAATCAATGAAATTTACATGTGAAAAAAGTAATGAATGTTGCTCAACTTAAAAATTCCCCAATTTCAAGTTTCAACTGCGATCATATCAGAAACAACCAGCAATATCAAACAAATCATTAACCCTAATTTCACAAAATAAAGAACAAACTCAAACAGACAATGGACCTTGTATTAAAAAAAGAGGAAATTTTCCAATTGCAATTACTCACTGCTCTGTTTGTTTTCCAAGAAAATGCAGGAAAAAGCACAAAACTTTCAGACCAAGACCCTACCTCTAATAGAACCCAATACGCCAAACTAGCCACCAATCAACTAAAACCCCCAAACAAAGCACCAATCTATTTATTTTACTCTAATTGAGTGAAGCTCAGGACTTTAGCAAAAACTAAACCCAACAGAACAGCACAAACAAGCACACAAAAACCCCTATTTCTGCAATTCCCGAATCTATTTTCCTCCACTTTCTCGGCAGCCAAACAGCCCCATACCAACCAAAGCAACAAACAACAGCTGAACAAAAATGGTGTGTGCCTGTAAAGGAGTTTACTTTACCTAGTTTTTGGGAAATGAGAGGACCTGTGAGCTGAATCGGAAATGGCATAGATGAGAAATTTCAGTGGGCGACGACAATTTTTGGTCGGTGATCATAAGGAATTGAAAATGTCTGGGCGAATTCGAATCGGCGGAGAGTCCCGACAGAGACGTTGCTTTTTGGTTCAATACTTTTTGTGGTAATTGCACATGAACCCTTAAACTTTACACGTTTTGCATATCAATACGCTAAAGTTTTATTTTAACTTTTGACTACCTTGTATTTTACACGTTTTGCACATTATTTTGCTTGATTTTTAATTTTTGAGTTTTCTGGCGGGTTTTTGAAAATTACGGCAAGCCTATGAAGCTTGCAGCGAGTTTTTGCAGTTTCCGGCTATAATTGCTCGCCAGAAACTTCAAACATTCATGTGTTCTTGAATGTTAAAGAAAGACAAAATGAGCATTTCTAAAAAAAAATTAGGTTATGCGTAAGACACATGATAAAAAAATGGAATATTCTGTGATGGAGAAGGCTCCGACATTGTACAAGGTAATCAAAAGTTAAAATAAAACTTTAAGATATTCATGTGCAAAACGTATAAAGTATAGGGGTTCATGTGCAATTACCCTATACTTTTTTTACTAGTAATTATACACATAAAAGAAACAATTTTATTTAGTGATAATTAGGTATTAATGTCCGATTATGATCTCTTAAAACATATCACAATATTTTTGTTAACATCTTTTACTACCTGATATTCTAAAATAAATTACTACTTATTTTCAATTTTCATAATATTTTATTAACATGTCGAATATAAATGTTATTTTTTTAAAAAAAAGAAAAAAGCAAAAAAGAAGAAGCATAGTTATGTGTTTTAAAAAAATGTTTTTATGATTGGTCCAGGAGGCTTTAACGGAGGTGGTGGATAGCATGGCGGAGCGTTGGCAATGGGAAAGGCTACGAGTGGCGGCAACGTCGAGAATGTTGTGTCCAATGGCGGAAGGCGGAACTATAGGAGGTTGGTGTCGTCGGAGGAGCGTGAAATTCCGGGTCTTGGGACCCGAGATGGGGAGTGATCCGCTTTGGTTCGGGTTCGGTTCTGGGCCGGATTCGGGTGCTGCATACCCAGAAGGTGCCGTACATAGTCACTCATCCAATGATGAATGTTTAGTTAATATGGGCCAGTTACAGGGGGCGATGATGTTCCCCAACAACACAAGTCTGTGGTAACAATACTAGTGTTGACCTTAATCAGACTTGGGATCTAGATAGGATTTCATTGTATTTAAATTCGATCTTGTATCCAGTTAAGACTCTACTAATGAAGTGATGTCTTGTGCGCCTCTTTTCCTCAAAAAAAAAAAGTTTTTATAGTTTGTCATGACTCAAGAATCACAGGTTGTGTATAGACATAAAATTGTAGAGAGAATACGATATTTATAGTGGAGTTGGTGTAGTATGATCCATCAAAATTGAACTAGCGATCGACATAGGACATTAATTTTTAAATCATATCACGCTTACACTAATTCCCGTTCAAGTTAGGAAAAAAAATCACAAAAAACAGCGTATCTCTACCTACCAAATTTTAAGGTGTTGCATTTGTAAACTAAGACATGTCAAAAGAAAATTCAATCACAAACAAACAAGAACAAATCCACAACAAAAGCAAATCATTTCCTTTTCTCAAAATGAAAGTGCCAAAATGGTTCATCACAAAGGTTAACTTCTCAAATAGTTAAGACAAATCTCACAAATGTACTCACTATAAAATTAACAAAAGTACATAATATACCATGATTTTTGCCCACAAAAATAGCAACAACAGAGCCATATATATATAATTAAGGGAAGAGAGGATCTTCTTGATTCTTGTATATCCTAAACAACTGTGCTGAGTGTTCATGACTAGAAACTATCTTCTCGCAATCTTCAATCCCTTTATTGTCGTGCGCCATTAACTCGTTCACGGATTTTCTCCGCTTACCTTGTTGATCCCCATCGACGAGAAACTTGGCCAATTCTCTTCCCCTGAAACCAATTTGCATAGAAACTCTAGGATAATACGGTAATGCATAGACGAGGTTAAGGTGTAGTGTATTGTGCGTGGATGCAGTGAAGAAGGTTGATTGTGTGCTATATAGATCGACATGAACAAGACACGAGCAACACGATTATATATCACAAATTTAACATAATTGTACATTAACTAGGATTTACACTCATAACCCCAAAGTGTGAGTGTTGGGTGTGTCACATCACGATTAATTAGTCGTGCGTGCGTGTTCTTGAGGCTCAACTTGAACATGACGGGATAAACAAAGGTGTTGGGCACTCTAACTGTCCAATACGAACATGACTACAAAATTAGCGATCCCAAACATGCTTATTTTGAGTGGTGTTTGTGTCGTGTATCGAGACCCGAATTGCTAGATATACTCAATATCTCCTTGCTTACAAGGGCCTCAAAATGCATTAAAACTGTGCGGAAAACACGATTAAAAAAAGTGTACTTCAAATCTATAACATATGATTTAATCAGTGCAACCATAAGCATAAACAAGATATGGACTTCTTCTAGCTACAAACACAAGTCGCAACTACAACTTTTTGTGAAGTTTAAGGATTGAAATGATGCAACATCACGAACAATATGAGCAAGTGCTAGACTGACACTCAACTATTGCAGAGAAAAATAAGATTTCTTCCACTGTTATTGTATTATATGTAAGCGGCTTCATTATGTGAAGAAAATGAAAACAAAACTTTCTAACATACTTGTATGATGCATAAACGAGACTTGTATAATGTTGGGATTGGTTGTTTAGTCATACCTGAGAGCATCAGACGTGACAAATCCTCGGCGCTTTGAAGGTGTCGAACCGTTGGGCACGAGTTCTTGTCTATAGAGAGCACAAACAGCATCCATGCAAAGTTCAGGGTCTTTAAGGATAGCTAATTCCATTTCTATTTGATCATACCACTTCCTAACCTTTTTGCCATCAGATTCTAATTCATTAACGGACTGATCAGACTCCGATTCGACATCAGACAAAACAAACGGAATCTTGTAACTTCGGGAGATTCTCTTTGCTGCCATTTGCCCTTCATCTGATCCCAGCTTGTGAAGACGTTTACTGGATTGAGTATTATCATAAGTACAACTAATCTCAATCTTTGGATCTTGTTTTCTTTTTAGCGTGAAGCTCAAGTTCTTCGTATCCATCCGACTTGAATGAGAGATTTCTGGAGATTTTTTGGAAGTCATGTGATTTCGAGGCAAAATGTTGGAATCGTCATCACTATCACTGATTTCAACAACAACAACAGAACTTGCACGTTCCCTGCTACCTGAAAATGAAAGATATAGGAACTGTAAATATGTTTACTGTTTTTCGAACAAAGACATCAATAAGCTTATGCCGCTAATAGTCCATCCTCTCATTGAGACAATGAATTTACATTCAACAACAAAATATAATCTACTCGTAAAATCATTCATAAATTAGGTTCACGGTTCAAGAAGCCTCTCTTTTCCTATATTACTAGGTATTGCAACAAATGTTACTGACCGTGATAACCGATTTGGCACATACACCAAGGACTAGGCTTTCACCACAATAGTTAAATTAAATAAGCTCCCAGGAAAAGCTTGTCTCCTGAATTTCCACAATAGTTAAATCAAACCGAATTCCACTTGTCTCCCATACTCCCAGCGAAAGCTCGAAATGACCAACAAAAGAGTACTTGCCTATTTGTACCTGTAACCGACACTGGTGGGTAGGTAGAGAATACCTAGGGGTGCAGAACAACTCTCTCTAAGGAACTCGGCAAAATAGCCCCATAACTTCAGGGGAAGGGGTGCCTCTTCACAAAGGGGGTCGCAGTGACTAGACCCGGATTTCCCCCCGAACACGGTCTTGCTACATGACTGTATATGGATTGGACCTTGGTCCCTTTGAAATAAATAAACAGTGCATATACAGTCAATCTCCGGATTTTGCATTGTAGCAATGTAACCGATAACTAAAACCTTGAGTTAGTTCTTCGAGAAAATAATGACTTGCATCAGTTTGAATATAAAGGAACAAAAATAAGCGTAAACAGCATATTTGGAAATAGAACAAATAACCCTTTGGATCATTCATTATGCGATGATTTATTCTAACTCCACAAGATCATGTTTTACCATATTTGATTTTATTCCACTTCAATATAACATTAAAGAAAAGGCGACATTGCCAATACCTGCACCATGTGAATTATCATTTGATTTTTTTCCACAAGCTCCAACTTCACACGTGTTTTTGCCAGACACATCTGCTTCTACTTTCTCACTAGCGTAATTGGCATTACTGCTTTCAGGAAACACGCCACCCAAACCCGCTTCAACGTTCTTCGAAATCGGAGGCTCCAACTCCATTAGCCGATTTGCGTCATTCTCCAACCGCGAGATCCGTGCCTCCAAATCCTCGAATCTTGTCTTCCACCCAACAGCTGCAGCTTCCGCTGTACTTTTCTCATTTTCGAGTTCAGCTATCTTTTTCCTAAGCTTGCTAACCTCAACATTCACATTTCCCTCTCTCTCCCGAATAGCTTTCCGATCATCGTTCAGCCACACAATCAACTCTTTCAGTTCGTTCAGTTCAGCCTCAACAGCAACCTTATCTAATCTCAACGTCTCCTTCTCTTCCTTCAGTAACTCTATCTCAGCCTTCCATTTCTTCTCCTTCGCTATTAAAAAGTCCACCACATCATCAAAATGCCGTGGTTGAAAAGCTTTCTTCAGAAACTCTATCAGCTCTGGGACACTGGGATCAACCCCTAAATCCGCATTCCTCGCCATTCTTGACTATAAAGAGACAAAAGAAGAAGTAAATCTTTTATCCAAACTATAATAAGGGTTTCGGGGGAAATGTTAAATGTTGGAATCGATCACTGAAGTAAAATAGTAATCAATGGCAATCTATGAAGTTGCATAGCATGAAATTCATCACTTTCAACAGTGATCATATCAGAAACAACCAGCAATACCCAAAACACCATTAACCCTAATTTCACTGCATTACTTCACAAGTAAAGAACAAACTCAAACAGACACAATTGTAATCGGGAAATTTTCCGTTTGTTTCCAGAGAAAAAAACATCAAAAGCAATAAGAACAAAACTTTCAGACTTGAATTTTACCTTCACACACCCAAATAACCCAATGAGCCGAACCAGCCACTAATCAACTAAAAACCCCAATAAAGCGCCGATTTTTAATCTGATTGATTCAAGCTCTGAACTTTAGCAACACAACAGCACACACACACACAAAAACCTATACCAGCTATTTTCTTATCTACTTTCCTCCATTTTCTCGGCATCCAAACAGCCCCAAAACAACCAAAACAACAAACAAGACCTGAAAAAAAAATGCTATGTGCTTGTAAATGAGTTTAATTTACCTGGTTTTTGACAAAATGTAAGATTTTTTCCTGGAAAATGAGAGGACGCAACGAGCTCTGATTTGAGCAAATGGCATAGAAGAGAAAGTTGGATTTCTGGTTGGTGATCAAAAGGAATTGCTGTGGTAAATGGTTGGGAACTGAAAATGTGAGCGAATATGAATATGTATGGTCTGAACTCTGAAGGGACGTTGGCTCGCTTTATATATTTATGGAAAATGTTTGGTTTCTTAATTAATTAATTCTCGGGTAAAATACCTCAGACCCCTTGGACTTTTTTTTTTTTTTTTGAGAAAAATTCAAATTAATTCCTCAACTATCTATTTTGTTTTATTTTAGTTCCTAAACTTCATTTTGTTCCGTCACGGTCCCTGTTATCTTTGTTTTGTTC
>JAYMTK010005683.1:0-10028 GCA_036897405.1 Pelargonium myrrhifolium
GTTACAATGGCAGATTCAGATAATATCTTTATGAACCCCAAAGTTTGAGGATTTGAGCTCATGATATTCTATCCTGGCTTATCTGACATAGATTACACTATTGCATGCAGAGTCTATTAAGGGATGGAGCTTATGTCGTCTTGAAGTTCTGCAATGTAAGAAGGTTCCCTGGCCAAGCGCTGGGATTGAGGAGAAATATTGTGTTGAAGATTGTGGATGGCCCTCAAAGGATTATGCATATGAGTGTGAAATTAACCTTCTGACTGGTCGTACTCATCAGGTATTTCAACTATCATTTCTTGACATATTTTTCCGTTTTCAATTTTTGATTCATCAGTTCTTTGGATTCTACAGTAGTAAACTTAATATTTCAGAATTGGAGCTATGATAATATACCCACTCAAGTAAAGTGTCTAAATCATTCTATATATTCCCTTGATCTCTTGAAGGAAACAACTCAGCAATCTTACCCCTGCTGCTCTGTAGACTGTTTCACTGACTCAAATCCATTGACTCAATGCCATGAGGTAGCAACCTTACAGTTGCATCAAAGTTTACTCTCTCTCTCTCTCTCTCTCTGAAAACTTATCTGAACCTACTGTCTTGCTCCTCTGTAAAGTTTAACTGACTGCAACGATTCAAACCAAGGACCTACCCAAACCCACCCCAACTTTATACTACCTGAGCCAAGTCTGATGGGCACCTGAACTGTTACCATTCATTTTGTTGTCTACCGTTATGTTTGACTTGATATGGCGGTTGTGGAGAACAATTACCACGATTCTGTTAAACAAACTCTTTCTTTGTTATACTATCCTCATACCAGTCAGCTTTTTAAAAGTTAATAGGGCTGAAAATTGGAACTTGTACTCGATTATGGCTACACATGTGAAGTGGTTATTGGGTTATTACTTATTACGATGGTATTAACTAGGTATATATACGCATGTATGTATGTGGCAGATTCGAGCACAGTTGGCTGCCTGTGGTGCACCAATTGTTGGCGACTCAATGTACATGCCGGCATCAATAGCAGAATTGACCAACCCTGGGCTCAATCCATATGGCAAAGATAAGAAACAATTTACTAGTGTGGATGATGAAAAAGAAATAGATGTTGCAGAATGGATGAATCAGCATGGAAAGGAACCAAAAGTTGCTATTGGTCTTCAAGCTTCTTATATTTCTTGGGACGACGGGGAGCATAGTTATGAGGCTGGATCTCCCTGGTGGAGATTAGAAAATGAATAGAGTAGGCATTGGAGGATATTACAAGGTCTGTACTTTTCCATTAACCTGGGTAGAGGATCTCTCTGGCAACCTGGTGGAGATTAGAGAAGGCATAGTGTACCTAGAACTGTTCTTAACCCTGATACATCTTGGGTTTGTTTAATGAATTTTGAAATGTATATGTTATTGTATGTCCCAGATAGACAATATATATTTTAACTATGGTGTTTGTAAAGGAGCATAAACAATGGGATTGATATGTCAAAGCCATTTTTTGTTCACTTATCTAAACCTTGAAATATTACATGGTTGCATAAATATTGACTCTTGTATTAAATTGGGATTTGTTTCCAGTTTGATGTAGTCAACCTGGTGTGTCCTTTCTTGAACAAAAAAAGTTGCAGAAAATAAAAATTAGCTAGGTAACTGATGAGAATGTCGGTACTGGTATATGACATTATCTTGGAAGTTCTTGTTTTGGCTCTCAGGTTATACAGCGCGCCCACAAACACATACTGTCATTGGTGCATATTGTTTGAATACATTTTGAAACATGCATGGTTATGATGCCAAGATCAAAACTGCTCAACATTATGGCAAAAAAGCAGTTCATGACATGGACAAGCTGAAATTATGCAGAAAGCCAGAAATTATCAGGAGCATTATCATTTTTGCCTCTTCCTGCGAGACAGCTTCCCTGAGCATTTGGGTATGGTTTTTACTTTCTGCACATACATTTCGTCTTGAACTAGGCACTAGAAGTTTGAGCTTCATGGTAATTAGCAATAAACTCTCTGTACCAAGTTGCTGATAGCTTTTTCGTCCTTGTGAGTGTATCGTAATCAACATGGTAAAGCCCGAACCTTATTGTATATCCATCTACCCACTCAAAATTGTCAAGCAAGGACCAGGCAAAGTACCCTCTCACATCTGCTCCTTTCCTGATCATGGCAAAAGATACATCTAAAATAAAATGCTGGAAAGATTACATAAGCTTATAGCTGATAAGTGATTATATTAGTACCTCACTGCTGTTGCTAATGCATCCAAGTAGCTGCTCATGTACTCCACTCTCTTCACATCATTTAGTACTCCTTCCATGGAGGAGTTCGGATCGTCCATCTCGCCATACCCTATGAGATTCACCATGATTATATTATATTCATCAAATCACAAGAATATACATAACTGAGTTTTATCTGGAAAGTGCTACCAACCATTTTCTGTTATAAACATTGGTGTGTTATTGTATCTTTCTTTTATGTAGGTTACTATATTTTCCATCCCCTGAGGGTATACATATAGCCAATCCACTGCAGTCTACATCAAATCATTCATCAATAGATTGGTCAAGTACTGAGTGAAGAAGAAAACAAATCGGATAGTGATCAGGTGAAAAGCTGAAGTTACTTACAGATTCTCCAATGGAGATGCCATTCTTCTGTGCTGTCCGTAAAGCTAAACCTTCTGACTTGGTAGCTCCAGGTCCTGGTTGACATGGGGAAAATACGCAGTCTTTAATGTAGAAACTTGTGTAGTGATTAATGCCGATGAAGTCTAACCCATTCCCCAGCTTCTCCAGATCGTCTGTAGAAAAGGTAGGCAAATCTGATCCTAGAATATCATGCATTTCAACAGGATATTTCCCGAATATTATTGGGTCTAGGAACCTGCAATTTCATGCATCAGTAGATGACATATTGTGTACATAGTGCATTAATTTACTCATGTTGCCTGTAAATGACATATCTGCTTACCAGTTGATAAAGAAAGATTGAGCCCTTTCAGCTGCTAACCTGTCTTGTAAGGAGTTGCTTATAGGTTCATACCATATGGCATTTACAACAATTCCAATGCTACCTCCCTGTTCTTTCTGCATGCATATATATGTTTACCATACACAAATTCATGGACTGAAGATGCATGCATGGTTTATTATATTTGTACGTACCATGTAGTTGGTCCGGTAAAGATCAACAGCAGCGACATGAGATAGGATAATATTATGGGCAGCAATAAAAGGCTCTCTGTCAGAGTCACCAGCAGTGCAATTACCAAAGGAAGAAGAACAGCGAGATGGTGGGAAAATGCCGGACCTATAACCACGTAACACTTGAACATTGGGCTCATTGAAGCTCACCCAGTACTTCACTCTGTCTCCAAACCATTTGAAGCATACATCTGCATAATACTTGAAATCCTCCCTGAAACATATATAATTAATGCATATGCGTTTCAATAAGTGACCGCATATATATATATATATATATGTTATAATATATAGTCCTGTACGTAAATACAATATATATATATATATAGTTCTTACTGGATATCTGGACTAAGCCAACCTCCATATCGTTCTTGGAGCTCTTGAGGAATATCATAGTGAGTCAATGTCACAAATGGTTGAATCCCTGAAATGAAACATGTCATCCCTGAAATGAAACATGTCATAAATGATGAAGTGATCAGTTGTTAGTTGTTACCTTTAAGCAAGAGAGCGTCAATGAAGTTGTTATAGTGATCAATGCCAGGCTTATTCACCTTTCCAAATCTCCCCTCTGGTTCGATCATGTCGGGACATGAATGAGTTAATTAATTAGATGGATAAGGAAAGGAGCATATATACTAATTAATATACATAGTATCTGATTATATATAGTTAAGGTGATAAATAATGAAAATTAATTGTTGCATACGTACTAGGTAGAATTCTTGTCCAGGAGATGGAGAAACGATAGGTGTTGATTCCAACATAATCCATCAGCTCTACATCTTCCTGTACGTTTTCTCATATATATTATATTACTACAAATTTCACATGAAATATTGCATGTTTGTTGTTGAACTGGCACTACAATTCACTCCACATATATATATAGTCTAATAGTAAGTAGTATGTATAAAGAGAGACATGACAACCACCAGAAACTCATTGCACAAATTAAATGTCTAGCTAGCAGGCAATTAAGACATTAAGAAATGTGAATATAAACAAACAGGTTCTGTTAATTAATTAAGAGCATAATCAAAATAATCCCTCTTAGAAAACTAATTGAAAAGGCATATATCACTATTTATATGTATCCATCCCTATACTAGCCTAGCTAAAGGGTGAGAGAAACAGCAATTTTTAAAAAAATAAAAAATCATTAGATTGTTGGTGATGATTGCACAAAAGTGGAGCTGAGAATATGGGAAATGGAAGGTAGGGCCAAATAGATGTCATAATCAAGACTTATGAGTCGGTTACGTTTGGGCCTTTCCATTATTATTGTTTAGTGGTACTGTTGCTATCATTCAAAAGATGAATGATTTGTGTAGAAACTTTATATTTTCTAATGAATTAATTAAGTCAAATGGTAACAATACAATACAATAATAATAGTAATAAGTTACCGGATATAGATGGTAATGATCAACAGCAACATCTCCATTACTTCCGTCGATGATGCTGCCTGAGCTAGCGCAGCAATTAATTAAGTTGTTAAATATATACTCCGTACTATATATAATAGAAGATATGAAAGTAAAAAATCATGAAGTCATGAAAAGTTAAATAGTTACCAGGTTGTTTGTGGGTGAAAACATCCCAGTTACTAAGGCCTTTGCCATCACTCAAGAAACCTCCTTCAAACTGCAAATTAAATCATGTACAATTAATATGGTACGTAATTAAATTGATCATATAATAATATATATATGCATGCATGAATCATGATTGTGTGAAATGAATGTCAATGAAGAAGAGATGGAACCTGATATGCAGAAGATGCAGTTCCAAAGAGGAAGTTGGGTGGGAATGGTGATGAAGAAGAATTATGGTTGATGTTTTGTAGATCTATTGGAATACAAAATACGAACATCTCAAACACAAACAACAACACATATATTAATGTGAATATTGGAGCCATTGATCTGCTTCTTGAATTTATAACTGCCCGGGTACATGCATGTAGAAACAACAAAAGAGAAGGAGAGATACTACCTAAAAGTCAAGTGTGTTTGTGTTTGTGTTGGTGGTGTCAACGTTCACTTTATATATAACACAACCACTATTTAACACTACTCTTCTACTGAGTAGTGAGTGAGTGAGTGAGTGATTCCACTTGCATACTGCAATGCAATAATACTTAAGATACAGACAAACTCAACCACTATTTATTTAAATTTTAATTGGCTGATACTACTGTATAAGTATAGCTTGAATAAATCACAACCAGACTTTCTAAAATGTTTTTGTTTCTTCAATTTTAATTACAATAAAAAGAAGAGGCTGCATGCATATATATATATATATATATATGGGTTTAATGTATATCAGTTGACTGATATAAAATTATATCAGTTGCACTAATAAGGTGGTGACACCTCTTTTAAAATCATAGATCCGGACGGGTCGCTCCGCTCTCCCAAATTCACTTGGGTGGGTATAAGTGATTTTAAATGAGGTGTCATCATCTTATTGGTTTGTTAAGTTGCAACTGATATAACTTTATATCAGTCGACTGATATATATTTCACCCTATATATATATATATATATTGGCTAATTCTAGTATGTTCATCTCTAGCTACTAGCTAGATCCCATGGCATAGTTTCTTTCACTTGTTTCAGAGTATATTCCCATAATAATTAAATTCTTGATCATTTGTGTCAAATATGACCCCAAATAATTGATTGAAAATGTCTCTATCTAGTGGGATCAGGGATGGTCCATTATTATTTTATATATTACAACATCTTTTTCCTGTTCACTAATCATGCAAAGAATCGTGGATTGGTCATTTTCTTTTCATTGGATGTGATTAATTAAAAATGACAGTTTTGAAAAGATTACCTTTATTACCAATAATTTTAACTATGCAGGTACTTAAGAATGGTTTTACTTTTATCCGCAAATGATCTAATGGTGTTTTGTGTTTATGTCAGGGTTGAGGACCTTTCGAGTCCTTAATTAGTTAGGGTTCTCTTGGATGCAAGCGAAAAATCTGGAAGTATATTCGAGAAACCGTTTGGATGTGAGAATGATAATCTCAAATGAAAATTCAAAAAATATCAAGTTTGAATAGTACTTTAAGAATAGAATGAGAGTACAAAACTAGGTGGGTGATTTCCTTCCTCTTGACAAAGGAGTGCTTATACTCACAATCAAAAGTCTGATGATGTGTAATAGTTGATTGATTAAAAAAAAAAAGTCTCGCAATGATCCCTTAAAATTGGTATGTTTTATTTTTTGATGATTAATTTGGTCCTTAGAGTAACTCCAGCCTTGGGCTGGAGTGCATAGGTCCCCACAAATTGTCAGAAGGATTAACAGCCCTACAATGGAGTAAGTCATTATTAAGAGGTCAGTCCCTATTGTAAGGGACGGGCCTTAATGTTTTTTTTTCTTTAACTATTAACAACCAATCACACCTATTGACAAGTGTCCCATATTAAAAAATAAAAAATTAATTATTCTATAAATATTTCATTCTATTTTATTTAAACGGGTTGAATTTCACTATACGCGTATTAGTATCTTGTTAAAATTTTAATTATTAGACAAGTTGAATCACACGACACGCTTGTTTGTGTAGTGTTAAAATTTAAATTATTAAACGAGTTGAATCACACGACACGTGTGTTTGTGTCGTGTTAAAATTTTAATTATCAAACGAGTTGAATCACACGACATGGACACGATCCATTTATAAGCAAGTTGATACGAATTGACACGGTGAACACATTTGAATAATTTAGTTCAAAATCACACGACACGATCCAATATATTTGACCCGTTTAATTTATACGGATGATTTTATATTTTTGTCCTTAAATTAGTGTGTCAATAAACAAGGTTATACTACTTGTTTAATTATACAAGTTAGGGTTAGTAATATTTCATTTTAATAATTGTATTAATTTATTTATTTACGTGGGTCCCATTTAAAGATTTAGAATTGAGTCCTAACAATGAAGTGATTTTTGATTTTGGGTCTCTTGCTGACGTGGCCAAAAAAAAAGCTAAAGGTGGGACAAGTAGGGACTCAAATGTGGACGCTCTTATGTGATCCCACCTCAAGAGTGATTAGTTTTTAGAGAAGCGGTTTGAGAAGTTTGAGTGCAACAACTAGATAGAACAAGCACCTTAATTTCTTTTTGGATAAATTAGTTTTGCCTCCTCTAGATTACCAACGTTTTTGCTTATAACATTTACCTTCATTTCCATATGCTTTTGGCCTTTAAAGTTTTGTATTTTTTTTAAAACCCAGACGTCCTGCTATTCTAGTCCTCCATCGCCGTGTCCTCAGTTTCTGCCATGTTGGTGTTCCACCTCACTCTGAATCGCCACGTCAGCACTAAACCCTACAAACACACATTTTCATCATTGTCTTCCTTCTTCAACATACTATGATCATCTCATTTTTAGAAAAATCCCCAAAATTTGACAGAATTAGTAATTAAATTTAGATATGTATTTGTGTTGTTTCCTTTTATTTGTAGCATAAAAATAGCACAAAATATTCCAATCAAATACAAATCAAAGCTTGAATCAAAAAGTTACTACCAACAAGGAAAAATACAGTGCTCTCATGAATCATAACCATGGAGCTTGCTCTGTTCAAAGCCACATCAACAATACTTGATGTGGTTGGAGGCTTTCTCTACCCAAAGCCACGCCATATATTCCCACAACAACACCAGATATGAGATTAGAATGAGAGATTTAGTGGTTTGTGGTGCCAGAGGAGTAGAGCCGCTAATGGTTTTGTGCGAATTAAAGAGAATGGCCATCCTTGAGAAAATATTTTCGATGGTTCTCGGCGACATTGAGCGGCAATGTTGAAGATAAGTTGCTGGAAACAAATGGAGAGAAGGTGAAAGGTTGGAGATGGGTTGCTGGAAACAAATGAAGAGATAGGGTGAATGGTTGGAGATGAATAGAAAAGCTCAAAGTTTGAGATGGAGTGGAGAAAACTTGTGTGTCGAAGAAGGAAGGAGAATGATAAACACACCGTTTCATTAAGCTAAATGGTGCAATGGTGGTGGCTCGGCGCTGAGGAAAAAGGCCTACGTGGGAGTCATTGAGGACGTGGCAATGAAGAATCGGAAGTAGCAAGTCGTCTGTTTTTTTTTTTAAAAAAAAAAAGAAGTTCAAAACTTTAAGGGCCAAAAGCATATGTAAATAAAAGTAAAAGTTAAAAACAAAACAAAACAAAAAAGCTGGCAATCCAGGGGAGGCAAAACTAATTTACCCTTTTTTTTTTTGGCGTAGTAGGGCTCGATGATGTAGGACGATACTCAACCCCAAACTTGATTCACATCAAGTTAGGCCTTAGCCTGCTTAATGGGTATGGGACAGAGCTCACAATTGTGCTCAAGACCCTGCTCAACCATTTTGGGACAAGATTTTGGCAAAACTATCCTTAGGAGTGTGAAACCCTACCCTAGTTACTTTTTTTTTTAAGCAAAACTTTGGTTACTAGGTTCCACACGACATGATTCGAGGTTCTAAGGTATGATTTGGTGTTGCGACGCTTGCTAGCGTGAAACCTTTCCGTGGTTACTAGAGGTGAGATTCGCTCCCTTTCTTGTCGTATGATTCGATTTTGCGTTTTGAATGTTGAGTTAACAATACAACATTACAAATGCGTATTGGTTGGAATAACTTATATTTTTTTTCTTCTGTAGAAAATATGTTTCGTTTCGTTTCTTGTATATTTTTTCTTACAAATTTCAATCAAAAAGTCCCACTAGCAATATTTATTATAGTATGTGTAAGGAAAATATATTAATATATATGAAAAGGCTATATGACCACTTAAGTGAGATTTTTATTTAATTTCGAGCTCATGTGTATGTAAAAAGAAAATGATGTGAGATATCGTTGCATCAGTACTTCAAAACAAATAGTCTCGAGAACCAAAGAATAAGAATTTTTATTATCAAAGAGGGAAGTTCCATAGAGGCCTAAAGTCATGGCTTCTAAATTGTTGGAAATAAATTACATGTCGTGAAATGAAGAATTTATGGTTAATGCGATTAAAATTTATAATTTTATCATTGCATTTGCAAAAGTCTTGTCTTTAAATTTTTTTATTGAAGGAATGAATGAATAAAATAGGCAAGATAAAACATTTAAACTCATGGATACAAGTATAAATGTGGTTCAGTCTTACACTTCACTTTTATTATATTTACGACTCGTTGCAAAACCTCAATCCTAGAGAACTAATCTACACTGACCTCTCTAGAAGTAACACACAAAATGAGATCTTGCTACGTTGCTACTATTTGTGTATGTTATCACTAGTTAAGGCTTTCTCACGGCACTCCTCATGCATCGGTGCCTTGTGTGAATATTTGTGGTTTTTGGCTTAAAAATGTGATATTTGGGGTTTAAAAGCTCATTTATGACCATTTACCCTTGTTTGAGTTTTCGATGTTTTATTTAGGGACTTGACAAGGAAGAGTGGACATGGAGGGGAGCTAAAGGGGTCAAAAACTCAGCACACGAGCACCTTAAAAGGCCTGAGGCGCGGCCCATCAATGTGTAACAAGATTTTAAACTTAAAGGATCAAATCAAGATAGGCTTATCTTGATTTGAAATTCAAATGGAGATCTGCAACCGTGGTGCCGCGACACAATGGGATGCCCAAGCCTATAAATAGGGCCAAAGATGAAGAAGAAAAGCATCATCCCACAATCCCATTTTCCAAAAGTGTTCTTTTCATTCTTAGTTAGCTTAGTTGTTCTTAGAATAGTTCATAGAAGTTATAGTAGTTTAGAAGAAAGGAGTTCATCAATAACC
>JAYMTK010005684.1:0-10026 GCA_036897405.1 Pelargonium myrrhifolium
GCCACGTAGGCACTTAACGGTAAGTTTTTAACGGAATTGGACGGAGGGACCAAATGAATTCATTTTTGGATAGTACATGGACCATATTTTATCAAACTGAAGTACAAGGACTATTTCAATACATTTTGGATAGTACAGAGACTAATTGGAGACTTTTTCCTTAGTAGAATTATATATGGTACAAACAAGTGGAAAGTTATAGGTATGAAAAAGATATTGTTGTTGGATATTGTAGGTTAGAGTTTCCAAAAGTAGGAGAGGAGAGGAGAGGAGAGGAGAGACAGTTTTCCTTTTTCTAATTTGAGTAAACTTGTAGTGTAGGAAACATCAACATCTAGTAAATGCTTGCTTTGGTTGTCTCCAAATCCATTCCAATTTTGGAACAAACTCAAACTTAGTTTTAGCTTTAGTTTAATGTAAGAAAGAAAAATGGATATGAACAAAATATTATTATTAATAATACAAATTGATCAAACTCCTTTTGACATTAATGGTAAACAATTTTTATCTCAAATGAACATCTATCTGTGTAGGTCAAAATCCAACAACAAAGAACACTTTACATCTGCAACTGCAACTGCAAGTAGATACCATCTCTCATAATACCTGAAATGAGGCTAAAAACCATTATTAACCTGGAAGGAAAGGAAACAAATGTTTTCTTTTCTCAAGAGAGCTTGCTTGCTTGCTTCCCAAGTCAATTCATATCCTTGAGACAGATTTGATCTTTCTTCTTCTGTAGATGCTCCTAGCTACCATGACTAGTTCATGTGGACAATGGGTTGCTTGGGGCTCACTTTACAAACCTCTACTTTAAACCCACAGTCCATGAGCAGCAGCAGCCAAGCTCGCTGCTGCTCGGAGAGCCTATCCCTGGGGCCTTTTACTTCAACAAGCTTGGCCTCACCTCTGTATTCCCCATGGAACCGCCATAGCAACAGATCTGGCATTCCGCTGGACCAGCTCCTGTAATCTTGGGCCAAGTGTCGGCACAGTGAGGCCAAACAAGGGCCTCCAATGCATGCAGCAGCTGCCCGAAGCTCAGAGAGGGAGTGATTCTCCCAATTCACTCCCCTGCAAGATGTTCCCTCGTGTGTTTGCCACGATGTTATGAGAATCTCCTCAGCCATGCCGTCATGTATTTTCTGCAACTGAGATTCCAAAATGTTCTTTCTCATTACATAAAAGTTGTCAGTTTCCAGATCCAGAGGAGCAGTCTGCATATTAGAAAGCAAAAATCCTGTTGTCAGCAAACACAAGGATTGAAAATATAGACAACTTGGAATTCACAAAATATGAATAATTGGGGCTGAATATTTATCATTTCCTTTGTTCTCCCATTTCTTTTTCTTTTTTTCTAAATTATTCTTATAATTAAAAGGGCATGGCAACATTTGCTTTCCCAGTCTCCTAACTAACAAATTTATGAGATATATTACCCATTTTAATGTACCAGCATCCTAACTTACAAATTTATGATAGATACACTGTCCATTTTAACGTAAAGCAAACATCCCAACACAAGACATTAATGAAATGTTAACAGTGTCAAAAGCAGAGTGAAGAGGATCTATAGAATAATAAACACATTCCACTATTTTCTGAAGACATGGTTTAAGGTAATTTGTTTAAAATTGCATTCTTCTGATGTGAACCTACTCTGTTCCATTCAACTCATCACTTGGGGCCTTTATGTCTTTGTTGTGTTTCAAAATTGACCTGGATCTTCAGTTCGATTGTAACTTGATTGCAATTAAACTAGACACCGTAGTACAATTTTCTTTTATTACACCTACTAGGAGCTTGACACATAAAGGTGGTTTCATGACAAAATTATAAACAGCCAAATATTCAAAATGAATAACCATTGGTTGACAGAGCATAAGCAAGCACACATAAAATAAAAATTGACAAACCAAAATACAAAAATGTTTGAGCCAACAATATGTTAAAGCTCCTCCATGGATTATCAGATACCGACTAAAACAAATATAAGAAGAATTAGCTTTGCAATAGATACCTGAAATCTGGTGCGGAAAACATCGGGTACATCAGAAAATAATATATCCCACATGAGCAGCCCAAAAATAGTCAGCCAAATGCCACTCTCTGTGTGTACACCCTGCCAACCACCCCCTTCTCCCGCATAATATTGCAGAGCAAGCTGCTCCACTCCACACTGTTCTCCATCTTCTCCATAGAACCTGCTCTTCGTACCAGTTTCACAATTCAAAGGTCTTCCTTGAACAAGAACCTACCATGTTTGCAAACAAAATAGAACAGTTTATGACGGATTGGGAGAATTATTCGATTTCAAATCTCTCATTGGTGGCCAGAAGACTCAGAACAAGTATATCAGGGGTTAACCTTACAGAATTACAGAGTCAATACCTCTGTTATCTTTCTCTTGATGGACTCAGAGAAACAAGGAGTTCTCCAGCGCCTTGGTGGTTTTCCCAAGCGAAGAACCCGTCTTTGTAAGGTCACTCTGGAACCAGCACGAACCCATGGATCCAGTAATCCCTCTTCAGCAACTGAAAGGCTCTCATTTAGACAGCCGATGTGCCCCAAATCAACAGAGAGCCTAAGTGTCCAGTAACCTCTTCTTCGATCACATGGAAAAGATAGTAGCAACTGCTTCAGTAACTTTATTGCATCCCCATACCTAACCAGGATAAGTCAGCTTCAGACATTTGAATAGCACAACTAACTGCATATAAATGAATAGATCACCAATTTCACAGATCTAGCTAGTTCTGCCGATCAATAATTAACATTAATTTCTAGTCATGTTTGTTGAGTAACAGGATGAATCTAGAGAGCCTCATAAATGTAACATCAGTTTCCAATTACCGAGGACAAGCAGAATTAAACAATAAATTAAAATGTAGTAAACCTAGTGGACATATACACTAAAATCAACTGCATTAGACAAAACTAACACAAGTTTTATTCCAGCCTGCATACCTCCGATCACGCTCAAGATAGGAAATTCCTAACAAGACCACTTTTGAGTATACCCATGATGCTGAAAAGCATGAAGGAAATGTAGCCTCTGATTTGCCCAAACAGGACGATATAGAGGAGTCGGCGATCTTTATGCATCTCAATACTAATTCATTGTTGTTTTCATCAAGTGACTGATCCATGATTTGTGCCACTTCAATGGCCTGTAGTAATAAGCATTAAATATGGTGAAGGCGGAAAAAGACCGATAGTATTATGGAAACAAATAAAAACCTCCTCATAAGCAAGTAGTTCGCTTCGGCAAGAAAAAATTTGATTTGTAATGATGCAGTTGTACGTTGGATACTTGACAATCCCCAAATCAACCAGTAAAAAAGCCGACAGATCCTGCTCTCCATTTAGAAAGAATAGCCTCTGCGAGGAAACAATGTTTATAGACCAGATTGATAGAATATAGCCACAAATCTGCCTAACAAATGCAGCATCTTATCAATGGTAGAAGCCATTAAAGCACCTCAACACGCCATATAAGTGTTTCAGCTTTTGAAGATATCCTAACACATGTTCCTGCCTTTTCCGAAACCACACTTGGTAGCAAAGGGCTGTACATGGTAACCAGAAATAGAGAAGAAAATTAACAGATACTCCCAACAGATAAAACTTCCTACAGGATTCTCTTATAGAAATATACTATACCATAATCCATCTTCATACAAGGAACATAGAAATGCAATAAGATCATGCTTCCTTGCCCCGCATTTGCCATTCTGAAAAGTTTGTAAGAGCACAAAATAATGATATATTGATATATACAATACCCATCAGAAACTATTATATATATATATATGTATATATCCTTCACAAAGTGGCATCAACAGTCAACAGACTAATAGTGGCATCTATGCACATAGATGATAGATTACCAATTTGACAATCAATGATGTCTCTAAAGTAGAATCTTTCCTAAATCCTAAGTACCACCGGCTGTAGAGGCAAAAAAACTTTTGGAGGTGAATGGGTCATGATTTATTTATAAAAAGTAACTTATCAAAATACACACACACACACACACATATATATATTAATGTAAATAATGTTGGAGGAAAAGGAAATAATCAAATACCCCCGCCATCCCAAATTAATTGTCCTTTGTAGAGATGAAGGGGCTGTTCATTTAGTTGGCTATTTTCAATTTTTAATTCCTACATTCGTTTAATTTTTTTGGCAAGGGCATATTTAGGATTAAAAATAAAATATCTTTCCTAAAATGAATTGAATTATTAAAAATATGAGCATTTCAAATTCCAAATACATCTGTAGACACACACCCAGGCATGCATACACACACACAACTGTGCTATACCATAAAAGAATGTTTGACCCGTATCTGTCCACACAGCATGTCTCGTACTGTGTAGTCATCGAAAGCCAAATAGTCACTTTAGGAGTCTAAATTATGGAAGCAACCAAAATTAGATGGATCCTTCCATAATGCTCCACTTCATGTATATACTCACATATTGACTTTATGATACCAAACATTTTAAAAAAAATGTCTGACCCGTATCTGTCCACACAACAGGTCTCGTGCTGTGAAGTCATCGAAAGCCAATTAGATACTTTAGGAGCAAAAACTATGGAAGCAACCAAAATTAGAAGGATCCTTCCATAACGCTCCAATAAGTATATTTACAGCGGTACAATTAGTAGTTTTGTTATTTTTTCTAATATTATTTTATTCCTTCTACTGCACTAGTAAATAACCTATGAAAGCTAAACAAATAAAGTACACAATGACAATATAAAAAATGGTACGAGAGGTGATTCATACAAAGAAAACAACAACAAAATGGCATAAACAGTATAAGAAAAAAAAATTACGAGGGATTAGCTATTTGCATAAGAGCCATGCGATGACAAACAAGAAGTAACATCCTTTAAAAAAAAAAATCCTAACACCTGCTCCGAAACAAACATGCTTCATCACCTCCAAAATGCATACTTTCATAGTTTCATACTTTCATATCAAGCATGATGGCACTCACTAAGCAACCAAACCCCTCCCACCACCAACCCTCTGATTCTAACTCTAACATGATAATAACCCCAGCACTGAACCTAGCATAAACCAGCAGACTTCAGATAAAGGAAAAAACCATTGACCACAAATCTTGAGCTAGAATGCAATGCATAATAAATGGTCTGTTGTTTCTTCATTGCAATACACATGAAAGACCAACTAAACAAAACTTGTTCCCTCTTCCCCACATTATCGACAGCCAAAATATGATTTAAAGCTACAATTCACACAATAATTCCATCTTTATAGCAATATATGCAAAAGAAAGTAAACTGATAGGGGAACAAAGATTGGCTTCAGTTACAGAACAACCATCAGTACGATAAATAAATAACTAAAATTCCTACTTGTCTCCAACAACTCCACATTCCACCTCACAGAGAATCTGCAGAGTTTTATCATATGCTACGACTGTCTGGTGCAGGACATGGTGGATACTATACAAAAAAGAGATGAGAGAAAAATATGTTGAACATGTAGATGAACTTGCAAATAGGATAGAGAAAGAAATAGAGGGGTCATGTTTTTTTATCCTCAAAAGACACCCAAAGGCCCAATAAACCACCGCAAGGGAAGGGAGTGCCTTCAAGAAAAACCATAACATTGTTCAACAAAAAAAGGTTCTTAGAAGGTGTTCATTTTTCACAGAATAACAAATCAAAAGAAAACAACATTGTATGGCATAAGGATGGTAACAGAACATGAATATTACAATCTGAGGCCTGAGGAACTAATAATCTCATTCCACCAAAAGTTGCTCCAAAATGCATTCATCAATTTTAAAGGATGAGATAAAAATGTGTAGTGGTATACCAAGAAAAACATGACCTCAGCCCCATAATATCTAGAGTGACCGAAGTGCTTCGCCTATTCAAAAGGTTCCAATCCAGTACAGTGGATATGTTTCTTTTACTACTAAAATGCTTTGGGGATGATATGCTAAAAAAGAATGCTAGATAAGCGCAAACCTTCTTAAACATGCAAGAAATTTCACGCAGTTCAGAGACAATGAGCACATTCAAGATCTCCTTCATATCATGGTCACTTAGTTCATTTGTATGAAGGGAACATAAGTAACCCAGTTCTGCATAGTGAAGAACAAGTTTTCCATTAAAACATCAATATTGGGATCTGGCATGAAAAGCTACTAAAGGAAGTTTCAAATTTTAACTACCAGATAGCCCTTTCACTGCTTGATGACAATCTACTATTTCTGGGTAGGAAATATTTGACATCCGGAACCATGGCCCTGAAGTAAGAAAATCAGTATAGTGAAACTGCCAAGTCTTGGAAACAAACACATTTCCTTGTTAGTTGACCTTGTTGAACCAAACTTTCACATTATTCAAGCATTTTCTTCCAATAAAAATGTATGTGCAACAGAAATGACAGACCGCTAGCACAATCTGCAACTCTGCAGGAATAAGTTGTTTGGTTCAAGTAAAGAACAACAGGATGAAAAAATTTCATTGTCAAGCAATGATGTACAAGAGATTCTACACAAGTACAAGCCCCATTCATATAACTTCTTTGCATCCTGATATTCAATTCACCTTAAAAAATTTTTGATGAAATGTAATATTAACATGAAATCCAATTTCGTGAGTAGGAAACAAAGCAAGCATGACAGAATTTCCATGTCACTAAAAACATTCAGACCTAAGCACACCTCAGTCGACCCTCTGTAGGAACAATTTGCTCTCAATCAACTCATACTGGCAACATGTGCATATACAAATACCCAAATATTTCGTTCACAGAGATCTATATGGAGACAGAGACAATCTTAAACAAATTAATAATGGGCTTAAGAACGTCATGTGATTTGTAAACATTAACGGTAATATGACTAGAAATAAACCAGTATATTCTCAGAATCCCAACCTATAAGTCTTTCTATACAACTCGGATGTCCAAATGCGACTTCTATCTTCTAGAAATGGAGCAGATGCAGGCAATCCAAGAGAAAAAAGAAAAGGAATAATGGCATGGTGAAACTGAAAAATACAACCAGAGCTAAAACCAAAAATTGATACAAGAGATAATACAGGAAGAAAAAAAAGACCTTTTCGGGTGTAAAGTCGAACAAAAAGCCTCTGGCTGTCATCTGAGAGTGAAGTGAATGATCCTGAAAGCAAACAACTTACAAGTTATACCAGCATCATTATGGGACAGAAAACTCTATAGCATCAAATAAGGAAAGACACCAAGTACTAGATTTGATACCCAAAAAGATCTTTTCATCTTCTAAGAAAAGATCAGGATTACTTCTTAAAACCTCAGTGATTAATAGACAAAAGTTCTGCTGATATTTTGGCATACTAGGGGGAGAGTTCTTTGCTGATTCAACTGCAAGAAGAACATTCCTCCATAAAAACTTGAAGTCCTCTATATTGTCATCCTCCATTTCACTGCAAGACATCATCTTTTGACATGTAATCTGAATTGGTACAACATCAAGAGAATGCTTAGGAATAAGAGTCACGCATCCCTGCAAGAAACATCCATACAACACAATGAGAACAAACATCCATTTTTCTGGAAGTTTTTGTTTAACCATTTTACAAAACAGCTCAAGTAAGATTAATAGCATGATATCTCATGGACATTTAGCTTTGTTCACTGCTCCAGTTTCTAGCATCCATATGTCTCCATCCTTAGTTTTTCCTCAAATGTCATTTTTTTTTTCCAAATGTCATTTTTACTTCAACTCCTTTTCTCTAATTTGTGTTTCTCTCTTACTCTCTTGGTCGAGGAAAATAAAATGTCTTCTTTGAAATCATCACCATTCAAGTTCAAAATGACATGCAGTCTGGTAATTTCTGGTATTTTTTCTACAACCTTCTTCCCTATTCGTATAAGGTAGAAAACCACACATCCATAAAATAAGCAGATGGAGAAATGTATATAGCAATTCAAGTAATCTTATACATTACACTAGAGATGTATATTACCTGAAAGCTCAGGCAATACTTGTCAATTAAAGGAGACAAATAAAGAGCCAAGTCTCGAGGAAGAAACCCAAGCACTTCAAAGCATCCAGAATCAGAAGAAAGAACCTAAGGGGGAAAAAAAAGAACCTAAAATCCTGAACAAAAAAAATATTATAGTTTGGAAATGAAGGCTGAGACAAGGCAAACCTTGATGGCATTAGAATCCTTAACATTATTAGGATCTCTCATAAGTGATATGCTTGCCCCTAGATTCAACTGCTTTTGATCACTAAATCTACGGCCAACAATAAAAGTATCAAGAACCAATTCAGATAGTCCATCCATAGTCAGAGACATGTCACCTTTAGGTGTCTCACTATTAACAGACAATAGAGGACTGCCAACCTTGCTATTGATTTTGTTTTGGCTTATTGAAATATCTGTAGAACCATCAATATGATTTTGCAATACAGATTCTAAGTTTGAGTGTGAACTGCACTGATTTTTGACATCCTCGTCAACTCCACAAGATTTGGCCATTCCATTGATGCCCTTTTGCACAAAGCTGTCAGAAGAACCCAGCTTTTCTGACCCATGGGAAGGAAAATGGACATTAGATCTTGAGCAGAAATTTAACTGAAGAAGAGTGCGTTGTGTCAACTTCCGCTTGGTTCCTCTAGATAAACATGAATCTGAAAGTCATTACTGGAAATGATGAATTCTAACACATTCAGACAAAAAGTTAAAGCATATAAAATAGTAGTTTTTCAGAGCCTGATGGTTAGCTGACCATACACCCAAAAACAAACAAAATCAAAGGGGATTAAATCTGATAAAAATCAGTGTTGGAAGGAACAAGAAGGCAACAACCGGTACATCCAACTGTTTGGAGAGACATAAGTAAAGGGCTCGGTAACTGTATTTGTAGCACTTAACTACTTAGTTAGCAGCAACCATCTTGAATAGATATGATTGGTACACCATAACATAAGGTCCATGACAGAATGACCATTTTCAGACTTTAGCTCACTACTCGATAGAAAGCTGAACAGATGTTTCATATTACCAGATAGAATCATTACACTGTTAAACTACCTGATCCATGATAGCCTAAACTGTGTCACTTTCAATCCTAAGCCAATTAAAAGCCAAATCAAACACTATCAGTACCAAGCAAAGATCCAAATTTTACCATTTGGTGTGTGAATTTAAAAGCACAAAAACGAGTAGCAAATCAAGGAATTAACAATATCCACAATACAATCTCATTTTCATTTTTCTTCTGAGAGCATCAAAACCAGATTAGAGAGGCTTGAGAAAGAAAAAAAAATGGGGGGAGAGGCTACCCAGATGAGAGTTGATCATGTAGTCATCGCCACAAACTTGATTCCCACAAACAGGGCAAGTTACCCAATGAGAAGCAGACGCCTCGTTCGTAGCTTTCTCATCTCCCGCTGCTACCGAATCCCCCAATTCACCACCATCTGAAGTTCTGTCGTTCGAGGAGCTCTGTAAAACGAACCGATAAAGAACACAGTCTCACAAACACTGTCTGTGCGTATGTATCAGTAAAGGTATATAGAAAGAGATGCAGACGATACCTGAGGCGTGGTGGAGAGGAGACAGAGGTGATTGGGAAGGAAACGACGGCGTTTTCCGACCAAACGGATTAAGCTTTCTCTGCCTCTGAGCATTGGATTGGATGAGATGAGGCAACCAACCAACCAACCAACGTAAAGGAGCCCTAACGTAATGTAATGGCTTTGCAATTGCAATTGCAATTGCAGCTTCTTCTCCCAATTTTGCAATGTATATCTACAAAATCCCGCCAAAAGGCTGTGACCTAAACCTACCAATAATCCGCCCAACTTCTTTTATTCTTATTATTATTATTATCATCATTAGGGGAAATTACAGTGGGGTGCCCTCGTATGAAAATCAGTTACACAAAGGTGCCCTCACCTTACCAAACGTACTTTAAGGTGCCTTCAACTTTCATTTTCGTGACTTTTCCGTTAAAATGAACGAAAATGGACGGAATCTGCA
>JAYMTK010005685.1:0-10026 GCA_036897405.1 Pelargonium myrrhifolium
CTTGGGGCCGGCCATCTTAGGTGCCGCGACATCTCCCTCGAGCAGAGGCGCCTGATCAGCCCCCTCCCGCTGTGGATGGGTTGCTTGTTTCATTGGTCAGATGTTGGATCTGCACTCCAACAAACTGACTATTCTCTTGGCTGGGAGCATGCAACTCTTACTTTGTTTAGGCTGACCCTCCCCTCTGGATAACCCATCTTTCATGGGCTCCACTCCTTGGGTAGCCTGCTGTCTTAGGCTGCCCCCTTGGACAGCTCCCTCTTCCTCTCTCTAGGAGGCTCTTCTTTAGGGTCTGCTTCAAGCAGACTCTCTAATGCGCATCCGCCCAATGAGCCTCTCCACTACCTGACTGGGCTGCCGCGACCCATGTTCCCTAGACCTCCGAGACCCCTTAGTTCGGGTCTCGAATTTTTGGGTCTCTTTGACTAGAGAATTCGCTAACTCTTTGACTAGTCACCTAGCCACATGTATGCTTCCCAATGGCTAATAATATTTCCGAATTTTGTGTCGCATCAATAAGCAATACTTTTTCGTTAATTGTTCATAACTCGGTTACAACAATCATTCATACATACATACATGCATGTCCAGTATATACAAAAAAAAAACAAAAAAAAAAAACATTAGTAAATAAATGGTCACAAGACAAACCAATCCAGCTCTTTACCTAACCTTACACTTCATTTCATTTTGTTTTAATGCTCAGAATTAGAAATGATTTTGCTGCACACAATGATACTATAAGTTTCACCTTCTAATGTAAATAGTAAATCAAAGACTGGCTAGACTAGAGAAATATATAAGAAACCATACAAATTTTGTATGGTCAGAAGTTGAACAATTGGTGTTAGAGTATTAAACTATTACTAGGCCTTCAACTATTAGTTTAAACTTTTAGTTCAGTTGGTCCTTTACATGGTATCAAAGCATTGGTGACAAAAGGTTCCGGGTTCGAATCCTGCCGCCACCCATATTAAATTCCATCTCAGCACAAAGCAATGAGTGGACCTGTGCATGAGCCACGTACAAAGCGAAAATGGGCTTGCACATGAGGGGGCGTGTTAGAGTATAAAACTATTATTGGATCTTCAACTATAAGCTTAATCTTTTAGTTGAGTTGGTTCTTTACAAGTCTTTCAAATACAATTCTCTAACCTGTAGAATTCCTTTTATGCTTTCATTTTTGTGTGTGTGGTGGATGCAATCATGTTATCATGAGTTCAACCTCCAAATATTTGGACTATTTGCCTCCGTATAAACCACAGGAGACCCATAACAGTGATATGAATCAAGGTTATGTGTTCCCACTGGTTTGAGCAGGTGCCTAACTGGCTTTTCCTGGAGTCTAACTGAAAACTTGGATAAATGTTCTAGTATTACAATATACAAACTTTGCAATTAAAAAACAGTTCAGAAAGAAACAAAGTGAATGTAAAATGCACCTGTGCCCGGATCTTGTTACATTTTTTCTCAATATTAAACCACTTGGGAACTATTTGGAATAAAGTCTTGCAGTACATAACAAGCTAATTATGAGAAGCAAGACGTTCGCGTATTTCACCAACAAACAATGACAAGACCTTTTGAGTGTGAAAGCAATATACTGAATCTATAAATTTGAAGTAAACAATACAAAGAGATAACAGGGAAGTAAACAGAAGGCCAAAATCAAGTTGTTAATAATTGTGTCTTTCAGCGAAATAAAAATATTTTAGATTTTTTTCTAGGTAATGTCAAGCAATACTAACATTAGAGAAATAAGATGCAGATCAACCATATACTTGAATTAGACTCTTTTACTTGAACTGAAAAACAATACATGACAGTACACGCTGCTAACCTAACCAACATGCCGAATGACTGGCAATAATGTTGAAGGTTTTAAGCAAGGGAGTCTGAGATAATACCTTTGAGTAAACCTCAAGAACGGCACTCCTCTGCTGATAAGATTGCATTGCTGATCTCTCAGCATTCTTTGCCTCCTCTCGAACTGCTTTCTTCTCCTCCAAAGTCCTCTTCATGCAATAATGATGTGAAATGTTACCCATAGTTTGAAGCAACTAGATAAGGGTTTTAAGCATTGGGACTAATGCATGCTAAAAATGTTACTGGGTTGGTAAAAATAAAGTAAGCATATGTTAAAATTAAATACAATGATTAAATGGGCACCGACTATATAGAGCTGCTTAAGCTTATTATTTGTACTTAGCTGTGATGGTATAGAGATCATAAGGAAGCAATGACAATAATTTAGGAACAAGCTGGATTGAACATTTCAAGATGTTCAACTCATGTAATACTAATGTATAGATATGCAGCATAAATAAATATATTAAACAACTTCTAGTAAAGCAAAATATATGGAACATTTACATCCCTATTCATCATTCAAAATCACACCAAATAAACTCATTCCCAGTTGTACCAAAAAGTTGTATGATCATGTGAATTGTACACCAAATATGTGGCCAGTAATAGTCAGACAATGCTTCATATTTTTAAAATATTTACATAAAAAAGAAAAAGCTATGCCTTGTGGATGTAAGGAATTCTTTGGCAACCTTTTGTGAGTATGATTAGAAGTTAGAACTTCTTTGTTAACCAAATTAACTTAAACTAATCATACAGGACACTGTAATCTACATAAAACATGAAATGCATAAGAAAAAATACCTGCAGCTTATCTGGTGATTGAACAATTTTTGAACGTAAATTTGCATTTTCTTGTACACTGTTTACGAGGACAAACTCAGCACTAGATATCTGGAAAAGGAGAAATATTAAAGAGAAATTAATAATTCATATGATTTAAAGCTCAAGACTGGGTAGTGATGGCCAATCATTAAATATCAGGAAATACGAAGAAATAGAATGATAATAATTTCACAAATGAAAAGTAGTGAACAATCAATAATTGAGGTAACATAACATAGATTTTTGCGGTACACACATGTTGGTTAACATCATAAAAGGTACCACAGAATGCCTACTTGATTGCCAAATATGAGATTTCGCAAGCCAAAATAACAGCACCTGCTTTATAGAACTATATAATTCAAATGAAAGAAACAAAGATTGCTTTTAAAAAGAATTACATCCACTTCAGTTTCACTAAAATTAGAAAGTTCGCTACCTGTACTATATTCTAAACAATTACATATATCTTATAGCAGAAAAACCCTTATCCATACTGAAGTATGTTAACTGAAGTGAGTTCAAAATATTTAACATGTAAATGACCTGACCTTCTCATCCATTTCTCCAGCTTTCTCCTTTGCTTTCCGAAAAGAAGCTCTTAGTGACATCTGCTGATTGTTAAGATCAGCAATAGTCTGACGCAGTTCTTTAACTTTTAAATCTACCTCTTGCACAAGTGGCATCTCCCTTTCTCTTTCTTCATTATAAAATGCAATCTCTGCATTCAACTGAAAGGTGAATATTTAGTGATTGATAAATAAAAAAATTAAAGCTCACAGAAACAAATGATTCTCTTCTATTAGAATTCTCAATAAAAATTTCTATTAGACATGCCTGGTTAATCTTTTCATCTTGCTCATTGCGCTGCTCAACAAGGTTGTTCAGTTCTTCCACACTCGGTCGATGCAATTCCATTTTTGAGTCCCTGACAATTTAGCAAAAAAGGTACATGCAAAGTTACAACATGAGAAACAGAGATGATTTAGAACTCATTGACTGAACTGCAGTTTGCATTTATTTTAATCTCGGAACTAAATCTACATTGTTAAAGACTGAGAACCCATCTCTGAAGTCTGAAAATAGGACCAGATTTTGTTTATTTCATAAGAGGTGGCACTCTTATCAAGATGAAAGGACTATATCATTTATGTTTATTCTGCAATCTTTCATATAAAAAACAAGGAGTTAAGTTGAGTAAACAGCATAAGCTTATGATTAGAAGAAAAAACTCAAACTTATGAGAGGTAATAGAACCTAAATGATCTAAACCAAAAACATTTTAAGAATGGTAAAATTTCAACAAACATCAATGCATTCAACTGACATATAGCAAAGAAGTCATCATATCAGTGTAACTTACCTGTGAAAACAAAAGTTGAACATAGCACTTAGAAATATTTCATTGCGATTGGCATCTGGCCTTATCAGATCTCTAAGAGTAAATTGTTGGGGGCAATCCAAAGCATCAATCACCTCCTTTATCCTATTATACAATTTCATGGTTCGAAATGAGTCCACATGGAAGTCAGGATTTTCCAGCCTCACCAAATCAGTGAACTCAACTTGCCCATTCTCTTCCCTGCATCAGTAAAACCAATCAGTGAAATCAAGTCGCGGTCTAAAAATCTATATTCCCCAAAATCAAAATTTGAAATTCTTTTCCTTCCCTTTGTCACAAACCCAGAAATGAAATTTAGTCACTCAGTTTAAGACCCTAACCAGTCGAAAACCCTAAAATAACAAAATTTATAAATTATAGTGAACCACACAAGAAGTTGAAGCTGTAAATCTGATAAATCTATATTCCCCAAACTCAAATTTGAAATTCTTTTCCTTCCCTTTCTCACAAACCCAGAAATGAAATTTAGTAACTCAGGATAAGACCCTAACCAGTCCAAAACCCTAAATTCCCCAAAACCCCAATATTTATAAATTATAGTGAACCACACGAGAAATTAAAGCTGTAACTCTGATAAACAAAAAGAATCCACTAAATTCCAGTTAGGGCTTCAATAACAAACACAGGAAAGAGCGAGAAAGGGTGGGAGTAATGTACTCTTGGAAAGAATCCATGTGGACGAGGAGGCGAGTGTAGAGATTGGAGACGAAATCGGGGTTGGGGTGGAGGAGATCGTGCTCCGATATGGCGGCGATCTGCGATTGTGCCAAAATCGCCACAATCTCCGACCGAGACAGCCGTGGGAAAGCGAACTGCGACATTCCAGCCTCTGTGTCGTCGTCCTCTTCCTTCAAACCAACCGAAACCACAGAACCAACGGTCTGCTACAGATCGAGTAGAGAGAGCTTTTCAGCTTGGAGAGACCAATGTGTCTCTAAGAGGCTGAATTTTGCTTTCGAAGATTTTCCCGCCCGATGTTGTTTTTAAATTTTATTTATTTATCTCTTTATCAAACGGACTGGGCTTTGGGTTAAGTGCTTGTTTGGGGACTCCAGTTTTCAAAAGGATAATGAAAATGAGTTTTTGATTTCATCCAATTTTGGATAATTTGTTCAATAAATTAGTTGTAAAAAGAGTTTGAAAATGTATTTTACATTGTAGATTGTTTGGTCTTTAGAAGTTATTTTAAAAATTTACAATTACCAATATAACCTTGGTAAGAAAAAAATTATTGATATTAATATTTTAATCTTGTTGATATGGGACAAATGTCGAATGCAAAAACTCGCAGATAATACATGTAGGTCAACTTACAAGTCACATTTGACCTACAATAAAGGTTGACCTTAAAACTAAGTGGTCGACTTCTGTTTTACTCACAACAAACTTCAATGGTCGATCTCTATTCCAAAATGGGGGTTGATCTACTATAATCGGTTAACTAAAAACACATGTTTTGGGAGGGACAAATATGTAAGTAATTATTTTCACTCTCATCATCCATTAGACCTCCTTCACAAAAGAAGATATAGAGACCCTCCAAAAGTAGTTTTGGACAAGAAGCTTTTTTTATTTAAAATTTTTGTCAAACAATCATCTCATGTGGAATGGGCATAAATCCTTGCTGGTAACCCGAAAATAAAGCAAAAGAAAGTGATGTTGAGTTCTCAAACAAGCCCTAAACGTTTTCATATTGTTTGACTTGCTTTTATTTTAGAATTTACTACTTATATTAATTTTAGTCAATTTAAATCTTGAACTTCAATTTTTTTATATTTTGGTCCTAACGATTAGGTGTAGACGAATGTTCACCGGCAGTTTAGCCGATTGATTATTACTACATCTTTTCAAATCAGCTGTCATTTTAAATTCCATTTTTTATTTCAAAATAAATGTGATTTTCTACTTTTAACAAACGTATATTAACAGTAATTATTAATTTTATCTTTATTTAAGAATAAAAAAATCATTTAACATATTTCTTTAATATTTGTGAAAAAACTCTAAAATGAAATTTAATTTTAAACGAATATAATATTATTTTTGGACAAATATATACTATATAACACTTTTTTCTAAGAGAACACAATCTGAGATGGTAAGGATCGGTTTAGCCGGACCGGACCCTTAATAGTTTATTAGAACAAAAGAAAAGATACAAAAAAGATGGGACAAATATATCAAAATCCATTTTCAACTTATGGCATAAGAAAAAAAACGTGGACAAACAACGTAGCTAGGTTTGAAGCTCATAGGCAACGATCTAGCTGCCTAATTCTTGGGAGGGATGAGAACTGCATTTGATTTGACGCTTAGCTGCATCGCTTCCTGCAATTTCGGACCAACGTTAAGAGCATCCGCATCAAAGGGACTCAAATTGAGTCCCTATTTGGAATATTTTAATTTTTTGAGTAGCCACATAAGCAAAGGTCCTCACTAAAATTATTTTCTCCATTCATGGGACTCAAATTGAGTCTCAAACAATCTTATTTTATTTATTATATTATGAATTTGAGGACCTATTGAAGGTCCCAATGCATTGGGGACCTTCAATGTGGATGCTCTAAGAGCCGCTTGCAAAACTTGCTGAGAAAACGCTGCCCACATGGACGTCTTCGTAGCAAACTCTTGACTAACAATCCTGCAATACACACAATCTCTTTGTTGAAATACAATATTAAAATAAAAAATAAGAACCTTTTTTACGCGTCCACTTACTGTGAACCCATCGTGACTGAGAAACACTCCATTCCATCGGCACCGGCGAGTTGAGCGACAACGAACAACCTCGGCACCACAAACATCTGACCAGCCGTCACTTCACTGTCCAAAACCAGCTTCCCACCAACACCCACAATCTGGACCCGACCACTCCCTTTAGTAACATAAACCATCCGAACCGCCGCATCCGCCGCGTAAACCGGCGAGTACATGGCATCGGCGGCGAGTTTGACCAGACTCGCGCTGAGCCCAACTTGTCCGAAGAAAGGCATTTTCGAGACTCCGATTGTTACAACACTACCGCCATTTTTAACCTCCGTGTCGGGACACGCTTCGTCGATGTTGGAGACTAGTCTGAGATCATCGGCACAGTCGTTGGTGGGTTTGGGCATGGTTAGTCCATCGGCTATCTTGAGAAGCAAAGCAGCAGTTTGGTTCTTGACGAGGTTGTCTGATTCTAGTTGGGTGAGGTTTTTGTAGAGCCTAGCGTTGAAGTCGGCGGAGAAGCCACCGGACATGCTTTGAACTCCGGCGAGGAGGAAGTAGGTGAACTCAACGGGAACGTAGGCTTTGGAAGTATCGCCGAGGAATACAACAACGAACTCGGTGTCTCCGTTGTTGAACCACCAAGAGACTCCACCGATTGGGACCGGTAGGACGTCTCCTTTAGTGAGCTTCACGACCCTCTCTTTCGATTCGCCGGGAAATACCATTCCGACTAGTCCACCGGTACCTATACGTACAATGTTGTCGGAACATTAGTTTGTTCGAAAGTTAGTTACAACTAGAACACATAAAGATCCGAGAGTATGATGTTGATCCGAATATAGTATCTAAGTCTGATTGATGTGAATTTGTAATATATTACAAGTTCGACAACGTGGTAGGCAGTTGCTCATATCAGTCTTTTAAAATCTCATTATATACCCGTGTGAAATCTAATAGTTCAATCAAAAGTGTCTTGACTAAGTAGAAGATCGATTCATGCCCTCCTCTGATTATTTACTCCATCCGTCTCAAAAGCTCTAGCTAGAGGGTAGAGACGAAGTCCTTTCCTTGAACACTAGGACTCTTGTTCATATCTCGGAACTTAAACCTTCGCAGGAAATGATAAAAAGAATAAAAAGAGCAATACCTTGAAGAACATAAGCAACTTTGGAGCAATCTGCATAGTGTGGGAGGGCCAAGCAGCGAGGTTGCAGAGAAAGCTTACCACCACCAACGTTAACATCAGCAAGAAGAGGAAATTCAGAACTTGACCAGCTGTAGTAAGATCCAAACTCTCCATCAATGAGCTTGCTAGTAGCAAACTTTGGTGTTAAGTCTGTGTTCATATTTCACCACCTGCACAAACCTTTAAACAACAACTCTCAGAGACATGACCAAATAATAAAGTTAGACAAGGATGGATCTGGAGTTTTTGGTCAAAGTAACTGAATGAAAACTATCAAACTATTGAGCCAAGAAAAATCGCAAACTTGTGACAAAAGAGTCGATCACATATTCTAACAAAAAATCATATGTATCAGAAAAATAGAGAGAGAAGAAGGTATATATACCTTAGAAATGAAGGAGAGGGTGTGAGAAATTAAGGGACAGAGCAGTTCTATTTATATATCAGAAGATGGAGCTATTTACATGTTAGCCACTACGTACATATAAATTGTCACATGCATGCTTTTAGCATTCACGAAATTCACCATGTGCAATCATGGTTACATTTCACTATCGTCTTCGATCTCCATTAATTTCTAGCCTCTTATATATCTTGAGCAAGAAAAACACGTGAATTATCTAGCCCAAGCACAACTTGAATTTCTTGTCATTGGTGAGTACATGACTGGCCCCAAACAGGTGGTGATGGTGATGGGATGAAGTTTTCTTTCTCTCTTTAATATTATTAGTATTATTATGAGAAAAAAAAAATCAGTTATGATCATGGTCAATGACATGATACGTATTCCAATGAATTTCATGCCCGCTCAGCGCCTCAAATTTATTTTCTTTATTGTCTTGACTGAGAATTACAGCCTCCGACCACTGTTATTAATATTATTATTGTTATTTTTTTATCAAGAAACATACAAAGATACTCGAATTTGAGAGCTTGAAGTACCAAGTGAAAGCAACAACTTGCTCTACCAAGTGCTTGTTATCATTGTTATTATTATGTAGGGATAATTGCAGATGACCCCTCAAACTTTAAAGGTTTGGCAGATGACCCCCCTCAACTTTTTTCGTTAGCAAATAACCCCCCAAACTTGCGCGAAACCAAATTTGCCGTTAAATCATTCAATTTGTTGTAAAATGACTAAAATACCCTTGTCTTTTGAATTATTTAATATTTTCAGAAATTAAAAAATAAAAACAAACAATCTAATCTAACCTAACCTAACCTAACCCTTATCTATTCCTCTCTCTTTATCTCCTCAGCTCACATCCTCTCTCATCTCTCCAACTACCAAAAAGTTTCAAAGGGTTCAGCCCTCTCAGATCTGCTCCGCCGCCGTCGCGCCTCCGTTTTCGGCGAGAATGATCGGCGACGTCCGGTCATATCTGCTCCGCCGCGCCTCCGTTGCCGGCGAGAACGACCGGCGACATCTGGTCATATCTGCAACGCCGCGTCTCTGATGCCGAAGAGAACGACCCGCGCCGGTGACTCAAATCTCCTCTGTCACCACCGCCGCACATCGGTGGAGCTCGCATCTCTGCCGCACAGGCAATCCAGTCTCCGAAGCCTCCTCCGCAGCGCGGGCGACCCATCTTTGACGCCGCTTCCGCCGGTAGCACGAAACCAAGTGGAGGGTCAGATTTGGCCGGCTTTTTCTCCGTTTCCAGCGAGAACGATCTTGTTAGACCCACAACCATAGCTCCACGGCGCCGCCGCCGCCTCCGGCGGAGGTTTTGTTCTTCGCGACATTTCTCCAGCCAGATTTGTTCAAACCCACGGCCATAGCTCCGCGTCGCCGCCTCCGGCGGCACATATCTCTTTCTTTTTCTTTTTTCTTTTTCCGGGCGATTATCAATTTTTGATTTTGAGATTTAGTTTTGGATTTGAGAATTTTGGTGTATCTAAATGAACATGAACATTTAGATTGTAAATTGGTGTTTGTATATGTAATATTTGTAAATTTTTGATTTTGGATGTATTAGTTTTGGGTTTGTATATCAAAATTTTGGTTAGATCATAATGAAATTGGTGTATGCGA
>JAYMTK010005686.1:0-10026 GCA_036897405.1 Pelargonium myrrhifolium
TCTCTCTTATATTGCATCTGGTATATCTATATATCAACTCTCTTATATATATTATTATATATATATATATATATATATATATATATATATATATATATTGAAAGGTATAGTTATTTTGTGATAAAAGTTGAAGTCATTTTATTAAAATTATTTTTAACTGTTTCTGAATTTTCTAATATTTTTATTGAAAGAAAAATTATACATTCCATTCATTATCTTGCTGAAAATAATAAGAATTTGGCCGACACAAAAAGCCTCAACATGTTGATCACAAATGTTGTGACTGAATTTCACGTGTTAAAGATGCTATTTTATATTGAAGAAACTTCTTGTGTTGTTATATTCCACAATTTAATTTATCTAAGTAGCTGCGAGGGAGTTGGGAAACTAGTAAAGAAGGCATTAAATAAAAACCCTACAAAACTTCCATACTGAAGGAATAGGGGCCATTTTCTATACACAAAATCTTATGTTTGTTACTTTACATGCTTGTACAGATTTAAGGGTGTTAATTTCAAGTCGGGAAACTTTTATTTTAGTCATTCTAAATCGGAGCCCCGCTAATATGAACCTTAGGCCGTAATGACCAGGTTAAGCTTTGGGGTTGTTTCTTCCCTTTGTACAAAATGTATCCCCGTTGTGTATCTCAAATTATTTTTGTATGAAATGTATCCCCGTCGTGTATCCCAAATTATTGAATAGCTTTAAAGGGACTTCCTTATGGGTTAACATGAACTACTATAATTTACTTAAAAACAGAGGCTGTTTTTTACTCCTCCGGGTGCAGCCTTATAGTTTTGGAATAACATGGGGCACCTCTAGAAATAGAACTAACTTAAAAACTTATCCTATTTGTTTTGATTGAAGTAAATTTGTGAAAAAATGAAAATTCACTGACCCAATTTGAAGGACTCCTTTACTCAAACGGAGATCTCCGC
Source organism: Pelargonium myrrhifolium (assembly GCA_036897405.1). Classification (NCBI taxonomy): domain Eukaryota; kingdom Viridiplantae; phylum Streptophyta; class Magnoliopsida; order Geraniales; family Geraniaceae; genus Pelargonium; species Pelargonium myrrhifolium. Next base: position 939 of record JAYMTK010005686.1, read on the forward strand.
AAAGCTGTATATATTAGAAATTCTGTAGTCGTTTGCTTCTGATATAATAGCGTTTTATAAAAGCCAAACTAACGGCCTGTTTATACTCCTTTTACCTAACGGCCTGTTTATTTGGTTTTAAAAGTCTAGAAATTCAGCGAGAGAAATTCAGCGGGAAAGAGTTTATTGATCCCTCTCCAAGACTTGCACCTGCCCCTCCTTTTTTCGTGTTCCTCTTCCGTTTGACCGGAACTAGCGCTTCTCCTCCTGCCTCCTCCTGAGCTGCAATAGTCTTCGGGTCCACCAACATTTTGTCTCTTCCATTCTTTTTCAAAGGTGACTGTCACTCCTCAGTTCTCAACCACATGTTACCTTTCTCCTTTACATGTCTTCATGTGGCTGCCCTCAGATAGGCTCTGTAAGCTCTCTCCACTTCCTTATCTCCATTTTCGTAAACAACCGGACAATCCGCCTCATCATGTCCCATAATTTCATACACAAAACAGAAGTGTGCGACCTTCTCATATCTAAAATCCACCCAAAAACCTTCCCCCTTCTATCCGGACCTTTGTTTTCCTCTTCAAAGGCTTCCTCACATCCATTGTTACTTTAATCTTCTTATACGCCTCCCTACAACCCATATCTCACTCCATAAACTTTCCCACATAGTTCCCAATATATTCACACACCCTTTGAGTTCCATAACCCTCCGAAATACCATGAATCTGAACCCACAACTGGATCTCATTCAGATCCACTTTCGCAGCCAACTTCCCCGGTTATAGTAACCTACATAACAGTGTATTATAGTTATAGGCCCAAGGGCCCTCCTTTAGCACCTTCCCCACATCCCTTTCATGGTAGAATTCAAAAGTAAACCCCCCCCCCCCCCCCGGTCCTCTCCCACCTCTGCCGCTCTCATGCCCTCTATTGGCCTCCAATGGGAGGCCATTTTAGCACTCACCGCCTTTACAGACACATCAATAGGGGATAGAAATCGTCTCACTATTTTCCAAATAGTTGGAATCGAAACATCTCCCACCCCCTCTATCCCTTGGATCTCAATCCCCATCCCCTCCTCATCCTCAAGCAACAATCGGCGCAAGTCCGACACTCTCTCCCCGGCCATATCTCAAAGCCAACAACAAATGAAAGTACAAAACACTAAAAAATGGACTTACCTCACTTCACTGATGCTACCCCCTCACACCCACTTCATTCTCCAATCACACACGCGTCTTGCACTACCGTCCCACCCACAGACTAGCCTCTACATTCTAGCCGTCACACTCAGACTCGCACCGCGCCGCCCACATCGTTTTCGCCCAGAAACCCTAAGACTCCAAAAACTGATACATGCTAAGCCTTCTATTAGAAAGGATTACAAAATTAAAATCGAACTAAAAACTTCATACCTTGCATCCCCCAAGTAACCGTTAGAGAAAAAAGAAAACAGAACAGATCGAGGGCACTAGCTATCACCTCCCCCCAATTCGACTTACCAAGTTTGCTACATTGAGACAAAACTCGACGAAACCTCCCGTGAGTCCCACGCCCCATGGCCTCTTACTCTACCATATTGAATTGATCTCTCCTGGCACCGATCTATTTTTTGGGCCTTTTTTCATCGATTGGTACAACATTGACCCCACTTGTGGAGAGCAATATGAACATCAATGTGGTTTTTGAAACAAACTGATATTGTCACCGACTTTGGATTGTTCATGCTCATACATTCAAAATCATCAACCATGTTTGCACTTGTCGGATCTGAATTGAATGCCTTCTCGGACCAATCGTAGCCCTTTCTCCTCCCACTATTACGCAAGCCCAAGGCAGATCGAAGACGAAACCGCTTCCTTCCTCTGTAAACTCGTTGTTCCCACCCTCACACAAACTCAAGCAATGATCACTAACATGCCACCGACGAGAACAGGGAAACGTTCACTTCCACGCCACCGGTGAGACTACTCCACATTCAACGGCTAAGGTTTAGCGTCGTATGAAGAGGAGAAGAAATAGGTGGCTAGGCTTTTTCCGCCTCTCAAGACCCTAAGCTTTTTTAAAGAGAGTAGAAGGAAGGGTGAAAAATAGAAAATTTATTTAGTTGCACAGTTTTTCGTTTAAAAAATAGCAAATGAAAATCTGTTTTCCAGTTTTTCAAAATACCTTGAAAATGTAAAACTTTTTTCTTTTTTAGTTTTTCGAATAGAAAAGTCATTATTCACTTCTCATTTTTTTTTTTAACTTTTTAATGTCTCATTGAGTTTTTATTATGCATAAATATTTTTTTTTACTAATTCAAAATTAATTTTACTTTATGTTGTTATAATTTAGACTCGGAAAAAAAAATGTTCCAACTAAACAGATTCTCTAAATTCTCCAAGGTTTCCATACAAAATAGAAAACTAAAAAAGAAAACGAAATCAGAAAATAGAAAATGCGAACTGTTTTTTGCAACTAAATTGGTCTTAAGTTTTTCCACCTGATAACCCATTACTAGGATGAGATGTAACAAAATCCAGGCTCTAAAACTGAAAGGGGGTTATGGGTTGAGGACGAGGACGAGGAAGAGGAGGAGCTTGGAGGTATTGGTCGTGCAATATTTTTGTTTGGTGTAAAATTGGGATATGGTCTCGAATAACTGGCATGGGTTGGTCCGATATGGACTTGGATGATAGCGAGTCGAGGAGGAATTTGTGCTCTAAGTTGGAGTCGACGGAAGTCCAGGCAACTCTTTTAATATGAAACCGTGAAAGACCTGGGGTTGGGATGGATTCTATGCCAGGTTCTTTCAGAAGTATTGGATAACTACGAAGGATTCGCTCGTTTGTTTTGCTCAAGATAGTTTACAGACAAGCGAGTTATCGCTAGCCTTGAATCGGGCATTTTTGGTTTTAAATCCCATAATTGAAAATCCAACATCGTTGAAATAATTCAGGTCGGTTCTTCTGCGCACAATCCCTTTGAGGGCATTTCAAAAGTTCTAGTTCCCTAGTTGTAGATAATCAAGTGATTTTTGTTTCGGGTCGTGAGGAGTGAGACTATATTTTGATCGCCCAAGAGACGATGCATAAGACCATAAATGTTAGGAAAGAGAACGAGTTCATAGCGTCCAAGCTGAAATTTGAGAAAACTTATGATAAAGTGGACTGGGATTTCATAGAAAAACATTGAGACAGTGTCACTAGGTAGTGGGCCAATTGAATTGAATAATTTTTATCTCTATAAAATAGTTATGTTGAGATGGCCGAGTTGGTCTAAGGCGCCAGATTAAGGTTCTGGTCCGAAAGGGCGTGGGTTCAAATTCCACTCTCAACAAAATATCATTTTCTCTCCAATGTTTTTTTTTCACTTTATTAGTCAATAATATGATAGCATGTGACAAATAGAAACAAATTTGGATGGTCGTTATTCAGTGAAATCGGGATATCAGTCTATTTCTCGTGGGGCAGGTACGTATGGGGGCACTCCGTTGTGGAAGATAATCTGGTCCGCTGAGATTCAACTTAAAATTAAACACTTTGCTTGGCGGGCGTGTTCAGTTTCGTTGCCGGTAAAGGAACGTCTTCTATCCCGTCATGTTCAGGTATTGCCGGATTGTCCTCGCTGTGCTGTGCTTTTGGAATCTGTTCCTCATGTTTTTCTTCACTGTTGTTTCACTCGGCAAATCTGGAACCAATTGGGTTTGTTACACGGGTGCAATACTTTGGGTGATTGGTTTCTGCGGGTTGCTGCCTGTAATGAGAAAGGTCTATTGGAGAAAGTTTTGTATGCAACTTGGGCAATTTGGAAATCTCGAAATTCCGGCGTGTGGGAGGGTAAATGGGAATCAGCTACGAAGGTGCTGAAACTTTCGCGAGCCGTGTTTTCTGCATGGAAAGAGGCTCGTCGGCGCGCTGAGGTTGGTGCTGGCTCCTCCTTTACCTCACGGTCAGTGGCGCCGAGAGGTAGGCAGTGCTGGTCGGTTCCGAGGTCAGGTTTTCTAAAGTTGAATGTGGATGGGGCGTGCTTTGCCGATTCAGATAAGTCGGGAGGGGGCTGGGTTGTTCGGAATTGGCAAGGCCGGTGCTGGGGGGTGGTCAGGCTGCTTGGATGGGTTTTATGGACCCAAATCTCGTCGAGGCGCTATCTATAAAGGAGGCGCTGAGCTGGGTTCTTACTCAAGGATGGGGAAGTGTGATAGTCGAATCGAATGCTCAGAGTGTTATTAGTGCTATTCAGTCTAGGGGGAGGACTTCAGTGCCCTTGTATTGGTTATTGGTGACATTTTATTTGTCTTTTAATTTCTTGCATATTGAGTTTCATTTTGTACGCCGGTCTGCGAACCAGGTGGCGCATGCTTTAGTTAGGTCGTCTGTTTCTTTAACAGGTTCGGTATGGATGGATTGGAAATAATTGTCCCCCACTTATAGCTCAACTTCTGAAAAGTGATTTATCCCATGAATAAAAGTTATCACTTTGGTTTAAGAAAAAAAAATAGAAACAAATTTTATTACAATACAACAAACGTAAAAATTAAAATATAACACATAAAGACTTAGTTTGAGTTATTATAATGCTTATGCTTTTATTAGTTTATAAGGTAATTGTACATGACCCTATGGTTGACCCGTTTTGCACCTGGATAATATGTGTTTTTTTGTAATTTTAGAGTACCATGTACTATCTCAGAGATTATTCTATCAGTTAACTTGACGAAGTATTTCCCTTTTTATCATGCATTATGCACATTATCTATATATATTTTTTACTAAAATGCTCATTTTACCATTCTTTTTCAACATTCAAGAACACACTTGAATGTTTGAAGTTTCTGGCGAATTCTTCAATCTATTATCGTCGAAAACTGCAAAAACTCGTCGGCAAAATTTTAAAAAATCACGGTGGTCGTGAGCTCCAGCAGTGGCGATCTGGTCGTGCAAGCCATATCTGGCCACGCGAGCCCAGATTCGACCACGACCGACCAGAAGAGAGACGAAGCGTATTGGAGCCAGAGAGCTTTAGCGGTGCCAATCTGACCGTGCAAGCCAGATCTGGCCACGACGAGCTTAGATCCGGCCACGCGAGCCCAGATCCAGCCACGACCGCCACCGATGAGAGGAGGAGAGAGAAGAGCACTCGTGGGGTGGGGCATACGGAGCATACCAGAGCTATAGAGCTCCGGCGGTGGCGATCTGGTCGTGCAAGACAAATCTGGCGACGACAAGCTCAGATCTGGACATGCGAACCCAGATCCGGCCACGACCGATCGCCGACGATGAGAGGAGGATAGAGAAGAGTGCTCACGTGGCGGAGAAGATGAGCGGATTGGAGCCACTAGCGATGGTGCGACGGAGCAGACGTCAAGCAGCAACGTGGTTGCGTGGCAGAGTAGAGGGCAAGCGGCGACATGGTTGTGCGTCGGAGCAAAAGAATGGACGAGCGAAGGCAGAGCAGAGGAATGGAAAAGGGCGGCACGACGCGAAGCAGAGGAGCGGGCGAGCACAACGCGACGCGGCTAAGCAAATGAGTGGACGTATGGCAGAGGCAGAGCGGCCGACAAAGGCCATTTGAGTGAGAAGAGAGAAGAGTTGCCTCTCGACTCTTATCTTTCCTTTTTCTCTCTCTTTTTCTAATTATTTTTATTTTTATTTAAAATTAAAAAATATAAAATAAAAGTAATTTGATCTTTTTTAACACTTAACTGATGGTGGTTGGACGAAATGTCCCCTGGGATAGTAAATGGTACTCTAAAGTTACAAAAAAATATAGGGTATTTAGGTGCAAAACATGTCAACCACATGGCGCCATGTGCAATAACCCCTTAGTTTATCTACATCAAATGTGTCAATATTTTTTAACGACTCATTTGTGATCTCAATGCATTTGAGACCTTCAATGTGGATGCTCGTAGGCATTGCTACTGACAATTCAAGTTTTCATGTATTGGACTATTTGGTTGATTTTATTTAGGTTGATGCGTCTATTTTGACTCGGCTCACATCAAACACACTAGGATTGTCTTCTTGCCTACGTGTAAGGATGATTTGAATGAAGTGAATTTTCTAAAACTTGGAGAAAATATTTGAAAATAAAGAACACCTCGAAGAATGAAGAACAACAACTAGCATTTGAACCGTTCTTGATAATGAAACCAATTTGACGCGCTTGATCGAAATAGGTCACTTCCACAAACTGTTTTTTCTTGATGATTGGTGCCCTCTTGAAGATCTAGAAATTTAAATCTCACTACCTAGAACTTGAAAAGGAAGAACACACGCGTTAAATGATATTAGACCATAACCTCTCGAACGCGTCGTCCATAGGCACCGAATGAACCTTGGGACCCCTACGTGCCCTCCAAGTATAACGAGTAGGATGAAAACTCTTAGGATGAGCGTCTACCGCTTCGGGTAGCATCCTAGTGTCTTGGCGAGGTTATGAGTCTTGGACACGACCCGACAAGACGGGGAGCCTTCAAAGTGTTCCGGTGATGCAAAGAGGCGATGAGTTTTGAAAGTATCCCAATTAGGCAGGGACCCTTGGATACGACCTGATGAGGCGGGAAGCCTTGAAAGTTTCCCAGTGAGGCAGGGAGGCTTTGATACGTGATAGTGTGATTTCATACCACGCTATTCATGCCTCCCACGTCACCATTTGAGTCATTATTTATGTTGTTTGTCTCATTTATTTGCACATATTTTCTCTTGTTTTTTCTTAGTCTCTCATTGTGCTATTATTATAAAATCTCGTCTTTCTCTTGGTTTTACAGCTCATTGAGTCCATTTATAAGTTCGGATTATTTGCACTTTTTACATTGCGATTTGCACCTTTACAGAGGGAGGGTCACAATCACGACTCTCATGTCAACTCAGGTCAAAGTAATGAGCGCATCCAGAGTCGCGACTGTGCATCTAGTCACAGTCGCGACTCCATAACTAAGCCGAAACAAATGTGTTTTAGTTAAAGACACGTAGTCACGATTGTGCTTTACTTACACATTCGCGATTGTGGGTCACTGTTTTGGTTTAAATAGATTTTTCCTCCATTTTATGGGATCTTTTGGCAATTTTTTAGTTTTGCTTTTGTTCTTACTCCTCTCTCTAGACCTTTGACTTTGGAGAGTTTCTTTGGGTAAATTAGGTTTGTAGGTTATATTTGGTTGTAATTCAAGCTTTAGATTGAGGATTTGTACTTGAGTAGAGTAAATGCTTGAATTTGGGGCATCAGAGAAGATTGACGACCTACTCCTCCTTCAATTGTATTGTATTCCTCTTTAACTCTTTGGTTCTCATTTAATTGCAATCTAAATTCTACGTTCATTCTTAGTTTGTGCTCTGATGAATGATTATTGCAAGAATTGTTCATTGCTTGTGTGAATTGACGGTGATGATAGACTAAAATTGTTGTGTTGGAAGCATTTTTGTGAATTAGGGCTTTAGGTGTTGGTATGGTTATGCATGTGTTTGTATGAATGTTTGGATTGTTAGTGACCATGCTTAATGCCTGTGATTAGAATTAGCTACCTTGATTACATGATAGTTCAAGAGTTGTGCGCCTTCGGAAGGATGGTAAAGCATTTTCTTGATACAATTATGTTTGATTAGCAGCATCTTGAGAACATTCTCAGTCAAGTGATACTCATATTCTTGATACGATTACTGCTTCCATTTCATTGAATCTTCTAATTTCAGATATATGGATCATTGGTAAAGTTTTGTAAATATTCTTGTCGTTTATTTTGGTGAGAAAAATCATGTTGTCTAGGTTGGAATGGGTTATTGGTGATGTATTGTGTTTGACATAATGGGATTATTGTTTTAAAGGAAGTATGTATTATAGAAAACAGGGTGTTTGAGCAGCAACATTTTTATTGTATGGTTTCTCAAACACAAGTTTTTTGTGAGTAGAAAATTTAAGATGTGTGGGACAATAATTTTGTTTAGTCACACGCAATTTAATATTGTTGGATTTTATTTGCAACTTGCATTTTAACTGCTTTCATTGAAATATCTTGTTTAAGAATATTAACTAACTTATTATAATGCATAATTAACTTTATAAATAAAAATTGTGTACGTTTATTTTGTAACAAAAATTCAAGTGAAATGAATACTCAACTTGGCAAAGAGGGAGTACTTTTTACAAGTTTCTGAATTTCTAATATATTTTTAAAAAAAGACTTTACGTTCCATTCATTCTCTTGCTGAAAATAATAAGAAATTGGCTGACACAAAAAGACTTAATATGTCGAATCACAAATGTTTTGATTGAATTTCGCGTGTTGAACACCGATTTTATGACAATAAAAATAAATAATCGTTTTTTACTAAATTTTGCAACTAAACGAGCCTCGAGTTTTTCCACCTGACAACCATTAATAGGATGAGATGTAACGAAATCTATGCTCTAGAAACGAAAAGGGGTTGTGGGTTGAGGACATGGAGGAGGTTTGGGGTATTGGTCGTGCAATATTTCAATTCGGTGTACAATCGGGATATGGGGTCTCGAATGACCGACATGGGTCAGTCCGGTCTGACCTTGGATGATAGTGAGTCGATGATGTATTTTGTGCTCTAAGATGAAGCCGAGGGAAGTCCAGGCATCGCTTTTAATAATATGAAACTCTGGAGGGCACCGGTTTGAGATGAATTTCATGATAGATTCTTTCATGAGTATTAGAGAACTAGAGGGGAGTCGCTCATTCGTTTGGTTCAAGATAGTTTACATACAAGCGAGTTACCGTTAGCCTTGAATCTGACGTTGTTGGTGTTAAATCCCAAAGTTGAAAACCCAACATTGTTGAAATACTTTAGGCCGGTTTTTTTGTGCACAATCTCTTCGAAGGTTGTTTCAAAAGTTCTAGTTATTCGAATGAGACCATTTCTTTCTTTTTTTTTCTTTATTCCCTAGTTGTGGTACAATATATGTAGTTGGCCAATTGAATTTAATAATATTTATCACTTTAAAAATAGCAAGTTGAGATGGCCGAGTTGGTCTAAGGCGCCATATTAAGGTTCTGGTCCAAAAGGGTGTGGGTTCAAATCCCACTCTCAACAATTTTACTTTTTCACCATATGATGCTTATGCACTCGGGTCCAAACCAAACACACTATGATTGTCTTAT
>JAYMTK010005687.1:0-10025 GCA_036897405.1 Pelargonium myrrhifolium
GCACGAAAACACCATTCAAGCTGTTTTTCGTGTGTTCTTCTCTGAATCAATCAGTCATAAACTGGTTCGATCCTAAAACACAAGTTGATAACTTCATAACCCCGTTTGTGGTAGAGATACTTATTCTCATGCCGGAGGCGATATCCCGGACCCACAACCGGGACTTCGCTTAACGGTGTGTTCTTGTTCGCAGGCTCTAGGTTACTGATCGGACCAGGCTCCTGCTCTACCTTATAGATCCGAACCCAGAGAAGACATGCATGCCCACCAACCTACCTCCTTACCTTGACATACGGAAAAGAAAACCAAGACGACGTAGTTTAGCCTCTTAATTTTGACTAAGTAAAAAGGGTCATATCACCCACCAATAAGCGTTCCACAACTTTTCAAGTTTTGCTCTCACTGTCTAAGGGATGAGATAAACACTCATCAAATACATGGGCAAGACTTGAACTACCGACTTTAGAAGAACTTCCTTTCTCGCCGCCGAGAGAGTTATTTTATTCCAACTCATAATTCTACTTCGAAATATATCCAGTGCTTTCTTGAAAACCCTCACCTTGCTTCTCCCTAGACTAATTGGTACTCCTAGATACTTCCCAAAATGTTGAACCTCACTGATGCCCAAGGCCTTCACAAATATCTTCCTTGTAGTTTGGAGCGGTGTTAGGACTAAAGAGCGCAGAGGATTTATGAAAATTTATCATCTGGCTTGATGCTTTCTCGTCGTCTCCAAAGACCCACTTCAACACTACCATGTTTGCCATTTTCGCTTGACAAAAAAATCATAGTCACCCGCAAAGAATAGGTGTGACACCCTCGGAGACCCGAATCCCTTTTATCCTCCCCCTTCTTTCTTATGTTCGCAAAAGTCTAGACAAGCCTTTAGCGCACAAGATAAATAGATACGAGAATAATGGATCACCCTGTCGAAGACATCTGCCTAGTTTGAATGGCTCTAATAGGGTCCCATTCAGGTCTACCCGGAAGGAGACTGACCTAACACACAACATAATCTAACTAACCCATTTGTCAACAAACCCCATCTTTCTCGTCACCTCTTTTAGGTAATGTCATTCCACTCTATCATAGGTCTAAGCCGTATCCAATTTCAACGCCCACCAACCCGCCTCACCCCCTATTTGTATTGACATCCAATGGATAGACTTATTGGTCATACAAATGTTGTCTATAATAAATCTTTCTGCTATAAATGTACTTTGCGAGTCAGAAACTACCTCTCCAATCATCTCCTTTAGTTTATTCGCTAACATTTTCACCACAAACTTATAGATGATATTGCATAATGTAATAGGCCTAAGGTCCCCAACCTTAGTTGGAGCCTCCATTTTTGAAATCAGAACTATCAAAGTATCATTAAATTCATCTGGGAAAGTCCCGGTCTCCAAGAAAGATATATATACACACATTTGCCACATCATCCCCAACCACAGCCCAATACTTAATAAAAAAGTTAGGGCTCAGACCATCTGGCCTCGGGGCCTTGAGGGGACTCATGTCAAACAAGGCATTTTTTTACCTCATCTTTATTAAAAGCTCTTACTAACATGTCATTATGCTGCACAATCACTACTCGGCTCATGAATTGTGTCATTTTACTTGGGTCTGAAGCACCCTCCTTTTTCGTGTTTATAAAATGATTCTGCATGTGTTCCTCCAGCCCTCCCCCATCCTTAGTGCAACCGATGTATCATCCTGTTGTTCTAGAATTTTGTTCTTTCATTTTTGCACCAATGTTGTCCGGTGGAAGTACTTTGTGTTCTGGTCTCCTTTCTTAAGCCAATTAATCTTTGCCCATTGCGCTCAGTAGATCTACTTCTTATGTATAGCATGCATATATTTCTTCCTCGCATCTCCCCTGCTAGTTCCTCGTTTGTCTGCTCTCAGCCATGCATTCCTAGTCGTTGTCACCTCTATACCTACTCCACATGTCTTATTTTTCACATCATTTGCTTACGACTTCCCCGCATCGCTTAATTCTCAACTCCACAGGAACTCTTGGTTCCTTTTCCCAACTTTCATTCACTATTCGTCCATACTCCTCCTCCTCTTCCTAACATAGTCCATATTGAAACCTCTTATGGGCCTTACCTAAATTCCCATATGGTTTAAAGATGATAGGACGATGATCAGAGCATGAGAATGACATATTATGGACCTTCCAGTTTGAGAATTTCTAGATCCATTCCTAATTAGTCAGGGCCCTATCCAACCTCAACTCAACACATAGGTCCTATTTTGAACATCGTCTACAAGTGAATTTTTCCCCACTAGCTCCCAAATTCGACAAATCTGCATCATCCATTGCCTGACTAAATCCATCCATTAACCATTGTGGTTGTATTAACCATCCTCTATTTTCATTATGAAACATAATATCATTAAAGTCCCCTGCGGATAGACATAGTAATCTAGACTTATGCTTGAGAGATCTATTTTTTCTTCCATGTCTGACTTATATTATTCCTCTCGGGTTTACCATAAAATCTTGTGAACCTCCAGTGCCACCACGTACGATTCCAAGGTCAATGAAATTTCTTAAGCAACCCAATAATCTAACCAAATCAGCCTCTTTCCAAATTAAAGCCAAACCCCCACTGCGTCCATTGGAATCTGACGCTAAGCAACCGACCATATCCAACTTAATATGAATCGCGTCAATTTTTCTTCTTGTGCATTTTGTCTCCATCAGAAAAATCAAGCTTGGCTTCTTCGACAAACTATGTCCTTGAGCAAGCCCCTTGTTATGGTATTGTCCACCCTTCTACCGTTCCAACTGATGATTCCCATAACTCTCAAACAATTAGTTCAATTAGCTACCACTACCCGATACAGTAATCTTGCACCATACCCTAACTTCCGATCTTCGTAGAAATCGTTGAGCCCCCTCCAATCGCCAACACTATCTTCTTGCCACCCGCCCCTTCCATTCTCTCTCGCTTCGTCAGACTTTTCTCTGATACCCTCCTATAAAGTTGCAGCCGCCGCAACCACGTAGCAAAACCCACCCCCCACACTATCCTTCCCTCACTCACTACGCCTCTCTTGTGTCTGCAACCGTCTATGCATCTTAGTCCACCGATCATGACTCCGATCGGCACTTCCGTGCTCCGTTCGGCCGACCACACGCTCCTATGATGAAACCCTAGACCCGATCGCCTTTTACTCCTTTCACAAATAAGAGTAAAATTATGTTATTTGTTAAAATGGTATGACAAATTCCAATAAAAAAATATACATATGTAAGAAAAAAATCATGATATTATATATTTAACTAGTGAATAATAAATGCATGTTTGATGCATTTGAACAAGGGTTAATTATAGTCTCATACCTTGTACTATACCTCATTTGCAATTCACTTTCCTAAACTACCAAATTAACTTTTTACTACTATGTACTTTCATTCCGTTAACAAATAGGTCCGTCGTCCAAGAAAATTAACGGAAACGCCTTTAAGGTTATCACATGCACTGCACATGTCTGAAATATTTTGTAAATGGAGAAATTGTCTTTCATAGTTCTAAAATTTCACTACCATGTACTTCATAGTTCTAACATTTCATTTCCTTGTATTTCATAGTTTTAACATTTCACTGCCCTGTAATCTTGCCGAAACTGCAGATTCTTGCCAAAAACACTTGATTCTCGCCGAAAAATAAAAAATGATCAAATTATACTAAAACCATTTAACTAAAATCAGTCCCAAATATGTTTGGTGGAAACAAAGAGAGCAAGGAGGCTCAAATTTGGAGGTGTAAGGGGGTTTGGGATAGAGAAGACAATTTGGATTTGGAGGCAAAGATTTTGGAGTTCATGACATGGATGGGCAGTGGTTTCCAGCGAGTGTACGAACAATCAGAGGCGGAGAAAAAAAATAGAATAATGAAAGGGTTGAAGAGGAGTATTTTTGTCTTTTACCCACTTAACTGACAGCGGATTTACGATACTTCTATTTGCAACGGTTTTGAAAGTACATGTTAGTAAAAAGCTATTTTGATAGTTCAGGGTGGTCAATTACAAATAAGGTATAGTAAAAGGCATAAAACTGTAATTAACCCTTTAAACAATAAATTCTTGTGTTTTGACCTTAAGAATTAAATTATGTTATTTGTGCCATGTATTTTAAAATGAGTAAAATGTGTATCAATTGACTGATATAACTTTGTACCAGTTTAGTTCGAACTTAACCAAGTCAATGAGGTGATGACACCTCATTAAATTTCACTTATGCCAACCCAAGTGAATTTGTGGGAGCGGAGCGACATGTCCGGATCCATGATTTTAAATGAGGTGTCATCATCTCATTAGTGCAACTAATATAAAGTTATATCAGTCAACTGTGCCCATATTACTCTTTTAAAATTTGGTTATAAAGTTTAGTACTCTTTTTGTTCTAAAGTGGTTGTTCTTTTCTTTTCTTTTTTTTTGAGAAAAATTGAGGAGAAGTTAGTTAATGTGATATATTTACTATTGCATCCTTATGATCATGTGTTAAAAGATATTAGATAATTAGTTATAAGAATAGTATCGACAATTCATGCATAACTAATTTACTTAATAAAAAAGAACACTCATTTTGAGACAAATTCATGAAAAACAAGACACTTATTTTAGAACGGATTGAGTAATTTTTAATGTTATTTCCGTATAGATTAAAATTAGACTAGTAACAATTTCTTTTTTGTAGACCGTGTCTACAATGTTCCCTAATTGATTAAACAATAATATATTGCTCAAACAATTAAGACACTTTCTACTCAAGCCAACACGTGTTAATGACTATTAGATGGCTCCCTACTACTATAATTGACTTCGACGTCTCTTTGTCATCCATATAATAAATTAGATATTGGTCGTAATTTTGTTCGAGCTGAAATTGAAAAAATGTAATATAACGTATACACTCGTATCAATTTTTTTTTTGATTAGTTAAGTTATACAACATGGGGTAGTTCTTCCTTATAACTCCATAATCCCTTAATCCCGCTTCATACCGCTGGCAAGGAGACCCGAATCCGAAACTTCAAAGGGAATTCAAAACGACTCAACCGCTTGACCCACAAGCCTTTGGTCTCGTATCATATTTAACCACACCTTATTTATTTATTTTTTTAAATTTTTGAATTTTTCATGTACTATTCAACGTTATTTCTCATGTTTGCATATGCCTTAATAATCTCTATTAATTGAAGAAGTGCGCAAAAGATGAGACTAAATATAAGTGAAATTGTGTACATGAGTTTTCTATTTCAAAGTAATGAGAACTTAAAAAAAAAAAAAAACTTTAGCATCGTGTATGGTATTGACCATCTATTCATCTTTAAGTATATTTTCTTTTATCTACTCACCTGTTAGAGATTTCTGTGGAAAAAAAAATCAATTCTATATAGGCATAATTAATTAATTATCTACTTGTACGGGAGAGACATCCCAATACCTATAATGAGGCAATTTTAGGCAAAAGTCATAGAAAAGACTTGGCCAAACTTCATGGATGCAAATACTGGGAAGCAATCAGGGAAGGGATTAGCACAAGTTCAAATAGTGTACTAAAATTATCCTGATTAATTAATATCTAATTTAGGCGTTGTAGGGGCTTTCACTTTAAAAAGTCTTATTTCGTAGATTTGGAAGTGGAGATGAGGAAAAAATATTTCAAATCATCAGGAGTAGAGTTTGGAGTAACACTACTCACTCATTTAACATAAAACAAATCATGGGCATAATTATAAATTTGATGAAATTTGACTCTAATTTACTTGGTTTCTTGCAAGTAATTAACTACAAAAACTTATAGGAACCTCGAGCATAAGTAGCTATGTGAAAGGAAAACAAAGAGGACTTGAAAGTAGCTTCCAAGACTTACCATCACAATTGGTTTATAGGAAAAAAAATTCACCAGCATTATCTAGCAGAAACAAATACGATTTTCCTAACAACTAGCAAGTAACATACACTACTTAACAAATTCAAACTGTGGAAAAAGAACATGACTCCAAAATTTAATTTATTCATACTTTGGTCCAAAAGAGAGTAACAACATTAATGGATGCAACCTCCTCCTTCTCCACAACCAATCTCCCAAAAGTAGGGAGTATTCTAATCTCAGGTTTCCAGTTCAATAAACTGGTTCTGGAAATACTATTAAAACAAGTTATTTTATGGATTATGTTCATGTGTATTGTATAATGTATGTAACATTGCAGTAAAGTTGCTAATTCGCTATGAATGAAAACCACAAGAAGAGAGTTACTCAAGACTCTTTAATTATGCCAGTTGGCTAATGAGACATGCAACCATGAAAGCAACAAAAGAAACTCATGGTACTCGTACACTTCTTACCTTTTTGGTCGATTCCGAAGGAAAATCTCTTTGATTTATTGCATTTCTTTTCAAATTGTATCTGGCCAGAGCTAGTGATGGATTCTCTCTTCAATTTCTTATCCTTCTCTTCAGGTTGTATTTGGCCAGAGCTATTAACAGATTCTCTATTCAGTTTCGTATCTTCTTCTTTAGGTTGAATCTGGTCAGAGCCAATAATGAATTCTCGCTTCAGTTTCGTATCTTCCTCTTCGGGCTGTAACTGGCCAGAGCCAGTATTGGATTCTCTATATGGTTTCTTGTCTTTCTCTTCAGGCTGTATATGGCCAAAACTAATGAATTCTCTGTTTGGTATCTTATGTTCCTCTTCAGGCTGTATCTTTTCAGAGCCAACGTAATCTCTCTCTAATTCCTCTTCAGAATTTTTTTGGGAAGACTCAGTGGAGTCACTATTTAATTTGACAATTGGATCTTCAATTGCAAACACTTGTGGAGGAATGATTTGTTTAGCTGACAAACTTTGTTGGAGATTGGTGAGAAAGATAGTGATTTCTTGAAACTCTGGTCTTCTGCATGGATCCTCAGACCAACAAGATTCTAAGAGTGGGACAAGTTTGGGTGGAAAATTCTCCAAACTAGGCCTTTCTTTCTGCAAGAAAGGTCAATGCATGTGTCAATAAGAGGTCATTCTACTCTCAAAATTAGATTTTAAGTCAAAATGCTAATTAATGATTGATATCAAAAAGTAGTTTTAGGAGATAAACTAAAATTTTATTAAAGAGCTCAAAAGCTTACCGTGACGGTGGCATATGCGGCCATTAAGTCGGTCCTTCCTTTAAATATAGTTTCGTTTGTGATCAACTCCCAGAGAACCATCGCAAAGCTGTAGACATCCACCTTGTGATCATAGTGTTTCTTGTCTCCAATTGGTGTTGAGTCGAGGTTGAATATCTGATTTGGATATAAAGAGAATTGAACATAATAGTTCAAAGAGAAATGGCGGATTCAATTTCTTAACCCTAAAAAGAAAGAAAAAAAAAGTACCTCGGGAGCCATCCACCTGTAAGTTCCAACCTCACTAGTCATTTCTTCTGTTACCTCCTCTCTGGCTACTCCAAAATTGGCAAGCTTGACATGTTTCTTATCTTCTGTTAGAAGAAGATTTCCTGATATAGTATCATAGTGTTTCAGTGATGTGTTTATCATTTTATAGAAGGTCTTACCATCTCAACAAATAGGTTGAAAAAGATGTTAAAAAAATGTAAAATATAACGTACTACATATACCTCATGAAATATAATCATAACTCGTGGGAAAAAATCAAAACTAATATGTAATGAGATGATAACTTACCAGGTTTCAAGTCTCGATGTATGATTCCTTTTGCATGCAAGTATTCCATAACTTGTGAAATATCTAATGCAAAACTTACAACAAGTTCTAAGTCAAGACATTTTGGGCGAGTGTTCCACAAATGCCTCTGCAGAGTGCCTCCTTTCATAAGCTCAGTAATTATTGTCCTTGTTGGTTTCACCGTCACACCAATAAACTGTCTCAGCCAATAAGTTCATATCAAACGGACATGAAGGTAAGTAAAACATATACTATATTTTTACGGTACTAGGAACATGAGAATGAAAAGTAGAAACCACATTTTAACAATACTTGCATAACTGAGCTAGGAAACAAAAATACCAAAAAATTATTATTATTTTGTACGTGTATGAAGTAAATAATCATCTCCGTTACTATGCAATTTAATTGTTGAAATCATGTTGCTTAGTTTAGCCTCAAAACTAAATAAGTTGGATGCATGAACATTGTTGCCCCAGTTCCCTAGGACTAGCTAACTATCAATCTACAATATCTTTTGTAATTAACAACTAAATGGTTTTTAATCATGAAAATCAGAAGTTCAAAAGAAGGAAAATCATACAGATGAAGTATATTTCAAAGAAGTATCATACTCATATCACTAGAAATATCTAAAGATGGATATAATACTAGCAACTTAAAAGAAAAACAATATATATATAAGAACAGTATCATTCTCTTGAAAATGAACCAAAAGAAACCAAGCAATGCTAAATTTGTTATGTATCCATAACCTATGGTGACTAGTTTATCTTCTCCTGTAATCAACTGCAAATTAATATACAGTTCTAGTTTCGCATAATGCTTGATATGTATTTAAGTAACACCATGTGCTGAAGGGAGATTGAAAAACACTATATATGTCAACTATCATTGCAATAATGAACTTAAATTTTATTTATGCTTTATTAATATTTTGGGCATGTTTTTTAGTAAAAAAATATATATTTTGGGCATGTATAAACATTTATGACTGTTGCATAATACTTCTTTATCCAGAAAAAAAAAAGTTTCTATGGTCTATAGATGTATCTTCATATTTGTATGCCTATAGATAGTAACATTATATATCACATTGTATGAAAACAAGAGGAGTTGCAATTGGAGTCCGTATGGATTATAGATGCATCCTTATATACATATGCTTATAGATATAAACATATCACATATCAATATATGAAACCAAGATGATATGCAAGTAAAAAAAAAAATTCATAATTTCATATAAAAGATTACATCACTTACAGATAAGCTATAATATAGATAATAATGAATCATAGATGACATAAGCACCAAGTTAAAGTAAAAAATTATATAAAAACTAATGAATCTCATTTTCAATATCATAAACAACAAAACTAAACGTAAAGTTGCCATGAAAACATTAAAATCTAATACAAGCTTTGATGTTGTCAAATGGAAATATGAAGTGTTATACTATGAAAAGAGTGGAGGAAACAACCTAAAAGGTCAACTCACATAGGGAACCATGTCTTATGATATATAAAAATGATTACCTAAACAAAAATGGGTTAATGCACCTCTAGAGTTTAGACAATCATAACCCACTATCGAGTCGATTATACTCTAACACGCCCCCTCACGTGCAAGTGGTGGCAAGATTCGAACCCGGAACCTTTTGTCACCAACGCTCTGATATCATGTAAAGAACTAACTCAACTAAACGCTTAAGCTTATAGTTGAAGACCCATTAATAGTTTTATACTCTAAGAATATCAAATGATAACGAACTTCATATTCTTTTAATGTGAGATACAATTAATACTTGACCTCACATTCAGGTCAGATAACACAACTGATCTTGCACGTGGACCAAGAAGAGATGCAACAAATACTAGCCACTAGGAACAAACCAAATCGGCTTTGATACCATATAAAGAAACAACTCAGCTAAGAGGATTAACTGATAGTTAAAGATCCAATTTAATTTTTATACTCTAACACGTTTCCTCACGTGCAAGCGTGCGCCCAAACACTCATACAAAAGTTTTCTTTTTACCTTATGCTGAAATTTAATTAAGGCGGCGATAACGGGACTTGAACTTGCGATGCATTAACATTTACAGAACATTAAACTTGCATAAATGGTTGATAAAATATGATAATATCTTTCAGTATCCCATAAGCAACTAAGGTAATTAGGGACAGAGGACTTCTCTTGACCCAAAAGCGGGCCCGGGTTGAGAAGGACGGGAGGGGGGAGGATACTGGCTCTGAGTCCTCTCTTGGGGGTGGGAGCGGGGTGGCATGGAGGAGGAGGGGGTCGGGTTGGAGGATAGGGGTGG
>JAYMTK010005688.1:0-10024 GCA_036897405.1 Pelargonium myrrhifolium
CATCCTCTGTTGCTCACGAGGTGTACATCGGAGCCGAAGAGAACCCCCGAGATGCTCGATCTGGAGATGAATTTCTAGAAACTGAGAAGGGGTGAAATTATTAAAAATTGCAAGTCGGGGTGAAATAATTGGGTGAAGTGTGTGGAAGAGAAAAGCTTATCATGGTGAAATCAACAGTAATATAGACAAAAATGAGGTCCACTTAATTATATGTGTACCTCTTTGAATTCACCTTGGAGTTGATGCTGAAATGAAAATCCTAGTTTGTTTCTCTGCTAAAGAAGTCAATTTCTTGGAAAACATTTGAGTGAAGAAGGAGACAATATTTGTTTATAAGCAACTGCCAAAATTCTTTCATGAAGGAATGAGAAAAATATTAGATTCCTTTGTTTTCCAAGCAAAAAATGACTCACCAAAACTAATTTTGTAGCTCACTTGTGACACCCACTGCCAGATGCTTATACATCACTCATTATTCAGCTGTCATTTTAGTGCTGGTTTGTTTTGCCTGAATGCTCTTTAACGGAGATGACACGTCAGATTTTCGTTAGGTCGTTTTTGTATGCATAGGATTCAGGTTGTTTGTTAACTTCAGCAAAAAACCGACTTAACGGAAGAAAACAGTGTTTTCCTCCGCTCTTGGAGCCAAAAGCTATTGGACCAAAAATGGTTCAGTAGAAAACAGTAACTCTAGGAGGTCTTGGGCAATATCTAAAGACTTGAAACTTAGATTTGTAATTTTAGGGGTTTGAATGGTAAAAAGTAGATTCATTAATTTCTTTAGGGATAATTACACGTTACTAACCTGTTGGATATACATTTTGCACGTTACTACCTTAGACTACAAAAATTTCATTCCGTCAGTTAACAGGGTGGTAACGTGTAAAAAATGAAGGGTATTTAGGTTTTTACAGGATTAAACTGACGGAACATTTAACGGATTAAAAAAAAGATAGTTCATGATAGTAACGTGCAAAATATGTATCTAACATGGTAGTAACGTATAATTATCCCCTTTTATTACTTTGTAAAATTCGAAATTCAATTAAAAATCCGCAACCCTTTCAATTTGAATTTAAGTTAACCTTTATTAATAGAAACTTGAAATATATGATTTAAACTCAAGTCAAAGGGCCAACTTTACTCTTCACATGGCGTCGTCTTATTGGCTCTTGTCATGATTTCCCATACCTCACCCTAATGCTACGGGCCGCGAATCAACGAATAACTCATGCGTTTTTTTTTATTGACAACTATTTGTTAATCCTAGTATGCTAAGTGGCAGAGTAAATTAGGACCGGTGAAAAGCATGCCGATAAAAACAAGTGTATTTTAACACGACCTGATTAGACTCGCAACCCGAATTGTAAGGTGATTCTTGAGTTGAGTCCGATTACATTTGCTTGTTTTGACATTCATTTCTTGTTTTTTTTTTTTCAAAAAAGAAAAAGAAAAACAATCATTTCATTACTTGATGAGACAATCATGATAGATGGGTTGGCTCCATAGGAAGTATTGGTTTGGGCCAGAGGAACCAGACCAGCCCACTAGAAAACATAACGGACTTCTCGATTCCAAGCCCAAGAGGCCATATCTTCTCACCATAGGAAGTGTTGTTTTGGGCCAGAGGAACCAGACCAGCCCACTAGAGAACATAATGGACTTCTCAATTTCAAGCCCAAGAGGCCATATCATAAGAGTTTTATTATTTTTTTGTCTAAGCTATGGGTTCCTTTTTTTGGGTCTAAGCCATGGGTTCTAGAGCGTACCCGTACTTTTGGCGGTTGACACCTTTAAACTGTTTGACTACACCCAGACTTTTTTTTGTCTAAGCCACGGGTTCCGGAGCGGACCCGTACTTTTGGCGGTTTACACCTTTAAACCGTTTAACTACACCCAGACTAATCCTCACAGGTTAAAGATCTCACATCTCCCCAAAAGTGTGTTGAGTGGAGATCGAAGCCGAGATCTCTTCTCACTCACGCAATCTGTGTTAACCAATTGCGTCACCCCTATTTATTATTTAATTGTAAATTTTTTTGAATGAATTTAATTGTGAACTTTTTAAAACAAGAAAATTAAATCAATACCATTTTATTTCAAATGATATGATTTGTTTATTTAGCTAACTCAAGTGTGATGTGAGTGTCACATTAAAAAAAATATAAAAAAATTGTATGTCAATCTGAACCGACATCCTTATAGGTTAAACCAATTTAAAAAACAAAAAACAAAAAAATCAAAGTATTGATTTTTAGTAAAATGTATACTTAGAGGATCAAAATAAAACATTTTACTAAAACAAAAATTAGTCCAAAATTATAGAAACCTCCAAGTCCCAACTTTAACAATAAGCTGGAACTGTTCTCCTATTGGGTAGTTTTGGTTCAAAATTGGGCTCAACTTGAAAGGTTCCTACCCTAATTTCCTTCTTCATTTTACCATTGTAGTATTAATTGTTCAATTTCAATTTCTTGTTGAAACCACCCTCTCTTTATATGTATATTCATGCCTTGGCTTATCTTTCTGATCATTGAAATTTGAAAACCAAAATCTATTATAAATTGTTTTGGAATACATAGTTAAGGTAGCGTTTTAATTAGAATTTTTGCTCAGAAACTAGAATCAAGAATCGAATGAGAATGAGATTCTCTTTGTTTATGTTTGAATAAGTACTTTTTGTCCTTCTCAAGATCCTTATTTGGAACCCAAGAAGTGTCTTTTTTTCGAAATCCAAGCCACGTTTTAATACGCTAGCCACTTCCTTCGAAACCCGATGAACTTCCTTCTCCGGAACCCAAGAAAGATCCTTCTTCGGAACCCAAGAAAGGCCCTTCTTCGAAATCCAATGAGATGTTTGGAAACGCAAGCCACCTCAACCGGAACCCGATAAATTTCCTTCTCAAGTTCCTTCTTCGGAACTCGAGAAAGTTCCTTCTTTGGAAACCGAGAAAGGCCCTTCTTTCCTTCTTCGAAATTCAAGCGAGGTCCTTTTAAACGAGCTCTTTTGGAACCCAAGCGTCATGAAATCAAAACAGTACCTCAATTCCATCGTATAGCTATGATCAATACAATCTAGTGGGGTATGTGATTTGGAATGAAGTACATAATTATCTAATCTCTATATGCATAGTATAATACATATTTTAGCACTATTCATGTAGCACACTTTGGTTGTTCATGTCAATTGTCGAATGATCAAATATAGATGGAGAGTTTATCGTTGTCGAAGAGAGCAAATTGTAGTTTTTAAACATTTTCTCTTGCAATGCAACTTGAGGCCAATTCATTCCCTATAGAAGAAAGTTTAGAAGCATTTTGGATTGGGCAATGGAGCATATATGAGTGTACATTCGGGAGGGTTTTACGTGTTGACTAAACCTTCAACTTTTCTATAAGAACATGGAAGAATAATTTAGTATACAATAATTATCATAAGGCTATTTAAATACGAGTTTGACCAAGAAATATTGAAGGAATCACAAGGCTTTTAACATTTTTGTACTAATCGTTACAATTACTATACTGGTTTTGTTTTTATTTGTGTTTTACTAAGTAGCATATTATTTTCTCTTTCTGCAATTTGATCCAACAAATTAAATACTTGTAAGTTGCTGTTGTTACTCATTTGAATGTTTCTTGGAAAATGACAGTATAGACTTTAGACTCAGTGCATTGTTTTGTATTGTTATTATATGAAATTTTGAAATTTTATCAGATGGACAAAGTCTCTCCCTCCAATTTCCACCTACTACTAATATTTTATTTCAAAAACCTTAAATTTTCTGTTTGATCGATACTTTTGACATATAATGAATGTACGTTTGTTCATTGACCTTGCTCTTCTTTCTTTTTCTGATATGATACAAAACTCTACTCGGTCTACGCATTGTTTGTGATTGTGTGTGCAACAATGAGTTCAAGAATTGTCCTGTCTCTGCTGATTGTTTTCGTCTTGATTTTCAATACAACGGGAGATACTAATCCCGGAGATTGTAAGTTCCTTTCAATTATAACATTTGGGGTGTTATTTATGGTACTTTTGTGATTGAATGATTTAAAGCTTCGATCTTTCTTGAATTCCTCGAACAGATACTGCATTAACGTCTCTGACAGCGTCATGGGAACACAAACCACCCAATTGGGTGGGCTACGATCCTTGTGGCGCTGGTTGGGATGGAATTGAATGCAAGAACTCGCGTGTCACCAAAATGTATGTTGCCGGTTTGCTTTCAGTCTCGTGCATATATGATTATTGTTCGTTATGTTCTTATCTAGTTTTTCGTGTGGTAAACCCGAGTGTTTGAACTTTCAGAACGTTATTAAGCATGAAATTGACGGGTACACTCACCGGAGACATTGGAGGATTGCCCGAGTTAATGATTTTGTAGGTTTATTTATGCATCGGGTTCATTATATGCAACTTGTGCCTTTTAGATTCTTACAAGCTTATTGCAGGGATCTGTCTTACAACGATGGTTTGACGGGTTCATTGCCATCATCAATCGGGGATTTGAAGAAGCTAACGACCTTGTAAGCAAAAATACTGGTTTTCAATATTAGTTTATGTTGCAAGTATTAACATATGATTGCTACTGAACTACAGAATTCTGCTCGGTTGTGGCTTCACCGGTCCCATTCCCGACACAATTGGATCTCTACCGCAACTAATAACCTTGTAACGACTTTCACTTGCACATTCTTTGCATAGTTTTCACATCAATATCGGCTTTACTGATCATATAAATGAAAATCTTCATTTCCGTTATCTTCAGATCTCTGAATTCCAATGGCTTTAATGGACCAATCCCGCGCACCATTGGTAATTTGGCTAATCTCTACTGGCTGGACCTCGCTGACAACCAGCTCGAGGGAACAATCCCCGTCTCTGATGGGACTAACCCGGGTCTCGATATGCTACTTAGCATAAAGCACTTGTATGCCTAATCTTTTCTATTTTTGCAACAACCTCTTTGTTTTATTTTTGTTATTGTTGGTTTAGAATACTTAAGGTTCCATCTTGTATATATCTATAGTCATTTTGGAAGCAATCAGCTCTCTGGCCCGATCCCGCCTCAACTTTTTAGTTCAAAATCGATTTTTATACATGTGTAAGTTTCGATCTCTAAGAGTCTATGAGAACATAACATACTTTCGTTTTCTTTACGGGCTTTAATTCTCATTCTCGTGGACAGGCTTTTTGAGAATAACAAGCTTTCGGGTCCAGTTCCGGAATCCTTGGGACAAGTGAAATCTTTGGAGGTGTTGTAAGTATCTTTGTGACAAAAATGAAATGATATTGAAACAATTATGTCTGTAGTCTCCGTGCAACGTTTTGTATTGATGTTCTTATTCTGGAAACAGACGTCTTGATAGGAATATGTTCAATGGATCCGTCCCTTCGAACCTCAACAATCTTACAAGCGTTAGCGAGCTGTGAGTAGTACTAAGAAAACAGAAGAAACTCGTTGCAACTTCGTAGGAACTTTTCGCTTGATAAATTGATGATTTTGGTGACCCTTTCTCAGGTATCTGTCTAACAACAGATTTTCTGGACCCTATCCCAACCTTACCGGCATGAACGCTCTCACCTACGTGTAAGTACTAATGGCTTGAATCGTTTTATGACAATTGAATTCAACTTTGCACTTGCCAATATCAATATCCGTCTTTTGACCATTTTCAGGGATATGAGCAATAACAGTTTCACTGACTCGGATGCTCTTTCTTCGTATTCGTCGTTGCTGTCCTTGACAACATTGTATGTTTCCTCCTTAATATACACAAACACGTAACGTTTTAGATTAGATTAGTCTAATAATTTTGTGGCAGAATAATGGAAAACACGCAACTTCAAGGCCAAATCCCCGCGTCCCTCTCCAGCCTACCTAACTTGCAGACGCTGTGAGTATCATCGTGATCCGATAGTTACTAGACATACAGTTATGTTACGTATAAATGAAGTAATATCGAGCTTTTTAACTTTTAACGACAGTGTACTAAGTCATAACAAGCTCAATGGAACCGTCGATATTACAACCACAAATAGCAACCAGTTGCAGCTTGTTGATTTGCAGGACAATAACATTTCAGCCTTCGTAGAAAGATCGGGAGGATATGGTTTTGAGATCATGTATACGTCGTTCTTCGACTCTTTTTGAGTTCTTTGATGTTCACTACTGTTTTATAGATTCAAAATAGTAATTTTTTTTGTACTTGTGCAGACTTGTGGGCAATCCATTTTGCAATGGACAGGATCCAAATGTGCGCTACTGCATGATTTCAGACAACAACGATACAACATACACGACACAACCACAGAATTGTGTGCCTGTTGTTTGCAATTCAGGTCGGGTTTCGAGCCCCAAATGTAAATGTGCATATCCATATGTCGGCGTTCTACACTTCAGAGCTACTACCTTCTCCGCCTTCAGGAACACGAGTTACTTCACGGGTCTTGAGACGTCACTCATGGATTCTTTCCAGCTTCACCAAAACCCCGTGGACTCGGTTTTTCTGAATCTGAGTAATCCAACCAAGAGTTCTTCTGATTACCTCAAGGTCAATGTCGAGTTCTTTCCTTCCGGTCAAGATAGTTTTAACCGAACAGGAGTTTCTAGCATTGGGAATCTGCTTAGCAACCAGACTTACAAGCCTCCAAAAATGTTTGGACCTTTCTATTTCATTGGAACTAGTTATGGATACTTTGCAGGTAATTATCAATCTCACGTCGCCTAAAATGTCAATACAAGAAAATTGATTTTAGAAGACGGTCAAAAGCCATCTCTTATGACGAAATCGGTCTCCTATAAGGCTTCAAAGCCGTCTCCTAAAGATTTGTCTCCTATAATGAACTTTAGGAGACGATCTTATGGGAGAGGAGTCTCTAATGATACTATATAGGAGAAGGTCATCGTTGGGTCTTCTCCTAAAGGCGAAATTCTTGTAGTGTGTTAAATCAAGCTCAACTCATGATGATCTCGATCCTCTACAGAATCTGTGCAAGTAAATACCGGATCAAAGAAGTCAACGAGCATAGGCGTTATCATTGGAGCAGCCGTTGGTGGTATCGTGCTTGTGCTATTAGTACTCATTGCAGGAGTTTACGCTTTTCGCCAAAAAAAGATAGCAGAGAAAGCAACTGAACAGAGCCATCCTTTTGGTTAGATCAATGTCTAAATAATATGTGATTGTCCGGTTCATCCTCAAGAACATATACGAGGCTCATTTACTGGTTTTTTTCGTGAAAATGCAGTGAATTGGGATACGACTAAGGGCAGCGGTTCAGTCCCTCAGTTGAAAGGAGCGAGATGGTACTCTTTTGAAGAGCTTAGGAGATACACCAACAATTTCTCGGAAGCCAACAATATTGGATCCGGGGGCTACGGGAAGGTTAGCTCAAGAGATAGATACACCAACAGTTTTTTTTTTATTTATGGAATTTGAAGATTGTCGTTATAGCAATGTTTTGAATAATTTCTTTGTGCCAGGTTTACAGAGGAATTCTTGCATCCGGAGAACTGATTGCTGTCAAACGAGCACAACAAGGATCGATGCAAGGAGGGGTTGAGTTCAAAGCGGAGATCGAGCTTCTATCAAGGGTCCATCACAAGAATCTTGTGAGCCTCTATGGTTTTTGTTTCGAGCAAGGCGAGCAAATGCTGGTTTACGAGTATGTTTCTAATGGAACTCTAAGGGAAAGTCTATCGGGTATATTATTCACATGATAATCCACTTTTTTCACTAAAAACGATTCGTATGTAGTACTTCTTTGAGTTTACGGTAGTCTATACATTATCGGGTGTGCAGGGACTTCTGGAATCGGATTGACATGGATGAGAAGACTTAAAATAGCCCTCGGTTCTGCCAGAGGTCTGGCCTATCTGCACGAGCTTGCTGATCCTCCCATTATTCATCGGGATATCAAATCGAACAACATCTTATTGGATGATCGCCTAACCGCGAAAGTAGCTGATTTTGGGCTCTCCAAGCTCATGGTTGACACTGAAAAGGATCATGTCACCACTCAAGTTAAAGGGACAATGGTTAGTGCCTCTAAACCCTCCATTCTTTAGAGAAGATGTTACTAAAATAGTGAAGTTCTTAGTGATTATGTACAATAGGAAACTTACTAGTACTACTTGTTGGGTATCAGTCAGTCACCAATAGCTCTTAAAACATGTTGCAAAAAACTAACACAGGCTGCAATCAGTTAGACACACGACCAAGCACGAAAATAAAGCAATCAAGAATCAATCACAAGCACAAAAGAATTTAGAGTTAATTACAGTCTCATACCCTGTATCATACCTATTTGTAATTCACTACCCTGAACTACCAAATTAACTTTTTACTATCCTGTACTTTCAAAACCGTTGCATATAGGTCCCCGTTAATCTGCCGTCAGTTAAGTGGGTAAAAGACAAAATTACCCCTCTTCAACCTCTTTACTGTTCTGATTACATGGCAGTGAAATGTTAGAACTATGAAGTACATGATAGTGAAATGTTAGAACTATGAAGGGCAATTTTGTCATTTACAAAATATTTCAGACATGTGCAGTGCACGTGATAGTCTTAAAGGCGTTTTCTGTTAATTTTCATGAACGGCAGATCTTTTTGTTAACGGTAAAAAAAGTATAGGGTAGTGAATAGTTAATTTGGTAGTTCATGGTAGTAAATTGCAAATGGATGTTAGTACAAGGTACTGAACTGTAATTAACCCTAATGAATATGTGCGGTGCACATATATATTTATTAACCTTTCTCCCAAAGTACCAAAGGCTTGTGGGCCAAGCGGTTGAGTCGCTTTGGATTCACTTTGAAGTCTCGGGTTCGAGCCTCCTTGCCAGTCGTATGGGGTGGGGTTATGAGGTTATAGGGAGAACTACCCCCTGTTGTGTAGTTCAATTGGGCGACCTTTTCCTTTTCGCGCCACCAAGAGTTTTCTTGGAGATTTGATGGAGATATGCTTCATCGACGATTGTGATGTCGCCAAATACGTTACAGAGGATCAGTTGTACATTACAATTGGCCTAAAGCGAAACTATAAAATAAGACTTTAAAAAATTGAAATGAAAATGTCATAAGTAAATCAAAAAAGTATTCAAATAAACCAGATCTAATATGAACCTTGGTGTTTAATTGGATCCAAAATTGCAAGCCTAGCATAGAGACGATCGACCCAGCTGACGCAATGGGCATCCCGTTCGCAAACCGCTTAACAAAAGTGAAATTTATATTTTCAAAACAAACCACCCAAATTTTGTATATCCTCATTTGCCAACCTGAATGAATTTATTTCCTCATCCAGGGGTAATATAGCAACAATAACCTACATGACTTCAGATTTGAAAATCACTCGAGTCCATCTTGAGTTCTTTCCCACGTCATAACTTCACGAACGCCCATTGCTTACACTATTCTAGCTTCCATCTAACCATCCAACTTCTACGCCCTCCTCCTCCAATTCAGTCTCATGTTGAGTCTATGCCAACCCACCTCATCCTAAATAAGTTATGATCTATAAACAAGAATCGTCTATATTTACTACTATACCCCTCATCGAGGACGTTGCCACTTCATGTTGATTTTGCTCTTTTCGCTGCCTCAACCTCTGTAATCCCCCTTTTTCTCCAATAACAATTTTTTCATCTGGTCACCTATTCATTGATGTCACCGAATTCTTTAATTCTCCACACGCCAGACAAAGCGATTTCTTGACTTTCACATGCATCAACTTGTATATGCTACTCTAACTATTTTCTTTTATTTTATTTTAGATTATGCTGCTCTAACTATTAAATTATTGATAATTACTATATAAATAATTTAAAATTTTATTTATCTTTCTTAATGCAAGTTTTTCAAATAAAATCTCCATAATCAATATCTTTTAACAACGGACTTTTTAAACTTTTTTCTACGGGTGCAACAGTTACAAGAACTGTTATTATTATTCTATACATGATGCGTGAATTTGGAAAACATTTTATTCATTTAATGAGAATGCAATTTTATTTTTT
>JAYMTK010005689.1:0-10023 GCA_036897405.1 Pelargonium myrrhifolium
TTCTTTTTTTTCTTTTCCCTGGTGAACTTTTTCCTTTTTGTTTTGGGTGGAATTTTTTTTTTTTTTTTTTTTTTATCACAAATCATTGTTTTTTGCAAGATGAATCACTGGGCTGATGAAATTTGTCCATTCATTCTCTTGAATTTTCATTTGTGAAACTTATAGAGTCTAGCTAGGTTAAACATTTAGCAAGCATTTCCTTTGTGAAATGCTTTTCCATATCATCAAATACAATTCAGCAGCCTTCAGCGACTCTCCTCCTATAAGGACTTCATGTCCTCTTCTCTTCGAGTACATACTGTAGTGAACAAATTTAGTGTTTTTCTTTGTTTCTCGTTCTGCCGCTATTATGTTCTTATTTTCATGAAACACACACACACATATGTTAAGAATCATATTTTGCATCTTTTTTGTTTAAGGATGGTACTGTTTGGTCAAATTTTAAGAAGTTGTTATGAGTTGTGTTATTTGATGATACTTTTTTCTTATGTCTAATTCTATAATTTAATTTTTGCATCTTTTAATGAGCTCACTTCTCTTGAAGCCTGCACTTTGCACTTAAGAGTTTAGCCCCAAAAGACCTTTGTGCCTGAAATACGCTATGAGCTTTTTAATATACACCCTATAGTCTTAATAATATCAACCTTCAACAAATTAGATATGGATGAAGTATAAATTAAGTTTAGTTTTAGTTTGTCACTTTAACTATAGAAGGAACCTTATCATAAATATAGAATGATTGAGAAGATAATTGTGCAGAAATTGTTAAATAATTTAAAGGGGCAATTACGGATTACTACCTAGGTATAATGTCCCAAAACACACTACACTTTTTGTTTCCATATGTACTCCGTCTGTAAATCATCAATTTTAATGGAGAGTTTCATTTTCTTTCATCATGTACTTCACACATGGCATTCTCTGATGTCATATATCATATCTAGATCCAAAATTTTGGAGAGATTTTGGAAAACTGGAAGAAGATGAAGTGAAATGGGAATTAGATAAGGGTATCTTTTAAACTGTAAGTGTATTTTGAGAATTTATGAAAATTAATGATTTAAAGATAGAGTGAAAACATATGAGATGTAAATGTTATGAAAATCGAAACTGTAGTCATGTGTTTTGAGACATTATAGTTGGGTAGTAATCCGTAATTACCCCTTATTTAAACGATCCAAAGTCACTCCCTAACATATCATAGAAAGATGGGCATCATTAACATAAACACAAACTTAACTCCTACCATGATAATAATAATATGATACAACATCTACGAAAATATTCAATGAGTTCAAAAGATACAAATTTACTTGGTTGATAGGCCGGCCAAGATGATGCTCATGTTGAAGAAATCGGGTAATAAGTAGCATCTGCAAAGAGTAGTTATAGTATTAGTAAGATACACAAACAGGCCTAAGTACACCAATCAATTTATCTTATTTACCCCCATCACCAGAAAAAAATAGAACCAACAAATGGATCTTAACTGGGAGAATAGTTAGACCAAAACTGACAAAAATTTACAAATTCTTTAGTTACAGAACATGCTTGTTCAAGGGATGCCGATGTATCTTCTGGAAAAAAGTTAATAAAGCACTTTGCCATGTATAACAAATTATTTTATGCCCAAATGTTAGCAGTGAGGAGATATTATCAAGGAAATAGATACCAAAAAAAAGTATGTTTAAGATTAGAATTAAGCCATAATGATACTCAGTTAAACCAAATTCACCCAATTAGCTAAAGCCATGGACTTCAGTAGGTATAAATTAAGAAAGAACTTGGAAAAACAAATTACTACATCAAGAGAAAATACCACAAAAATAAAATTCCTATTAGCACAATGAATCCAAACCAAAGTATTTGCTCTAATCAGGATAATGAGTAAATGTATTAGTATCCCTGTAACTTGTTCTGTACACAAGTTACATCCATATGCTAGTGAACTCTCTTCTTAATGTAGTTGTTAACATTATGCCATTATTTTAGCTGCTAGACATTATGATAGGGAAAAGCTAGTGTAGAATAAATAGCTCACCAAACAATAGGAACTTAAGCCACCCGAATAAGATTGATCCAGGCTACGATCAGCCAAGAATTGTTTTAGTACCAAAGCAAGGGGTGTAGCAGCTGGAAATTGCTCAGTTAGCTCTTTAACCTACAAAAACAATTCCAAATAATATTAATAGAAACAAAATCACAAAAACCCCAACATAATGATCTCCATGTATTACTATGTCAGTCAAGGAAAAAATATCAAAATAGTCAATGTACTATCCTACTTGGATTTATTTTAGTAATTAAATTTTACTTTGTTCCCTTCAGCCCAGTCCAAATGTTAGTTATTTTGTATCAATTTGGTCCTCAGTTTAAATTACCATGAAACGGAGCTGGTGTGGCACAAAAAATAAAATAATAGTTTAATAATTTAAACGGATTTGGACAACTGTAACAAAATCGAACAAAATGGCAAACTTTTGGACTAAATCAGAACAAAGTAAAGTTCAATGACTAAATCAATACAAAAAGGATAGTACAAGGACTATTTAGGTACTTTTTCCTATTGTCAAAAATTCCTCATAATAACTATCATGAAAAACACCACTAGAGTCAAATTGATGAATTCAAAAGAACTTTCAAAATTCACCATCATTGTTGGGAAAGAGGCTTATGTTAATCTCCAGTATCTAATTCACATTACTATCCATACTAACTTGCAGTAAGACAGTATAACCAAAGATATATACATAAAACTTGCAATAAGAGGGTCTACATCAAAACTCAATGAAGGATGAGGACATATTATAACCCTATGAAGAGTCTTTAATTTGTACAATTAATAGGAACATTCCCAACAGAATTACCAGTTCTGTAGTTTGGAGTCCCGTATGTGATGAAGACTTGAAACTAATGTCAACACGAAATGATTTTGGATCCTTAGTATTATCATAGTTTATATGGGAGCTCTTTGGCAAGTCGGAGTCTTCTATAACAGCATCAGACTGAACAAGATTGCATTGTTCACCAGTCATAAAAGTCGGTTTCTCTTGTGGTGATTGTACAACAGAAGCAGCAGAGGTAATGAGATCGTGTGGAACTTCCACCACAAGCATAATAATTGGTATCTGAGAAAGAAAAAAAAATGGTATGCATGAGAAGACAAGAAAAGCTACAAAGGAGTAGTAAAAAATTGAAGCAGATGAAGAAAATTGTCAGAACTCAGAACTAAAAAGAGAAGACTTACTGTTGTATTTTCCACAGTCTTAACTGAATCACTTTTAACCCACTCCTGATTCGCAAGATACCTGGCTGCATGCTGTAATGAGAAAGGGTATCAATCTTCCACAGCATATCAATAGATGGAATGAAAGTTGGTCGATGGAAGGACCAGAATACTTTCAGTTCAATTGGCAACACAAAAGCTAAGCTAAAGACAAAACAGTTATATTTATTATTATTTTATTTTATTTTTATTCTGTAGGGGGGAGGGGGTAGGTGCATGGAATAGTGTATGAAAGCATGTAACAGTGTGCTCAAGTGGATTGTCCCGCTGAAAAGGAAATAATAAATTCTATATCTAAGCCCTGTGTAATTGAAGGCCCAAGTCATATTTGTCAGAAACAGTTTAAAACTGATTTAATGGAGAACTATCCATTAGAATTCAAGTAACAGACAGTCAAACAACAGAACTACCCGTTATACCAAAGCAGAATAAGTAGTTTGAGCAACGAGCCAAGACATAACTTCATCATCACATGGTATTCTGTTGACCTTTTGGTATTGGCGGGAAAGTGATGATTGGGTTAATTATAGGCCATGAGAATATTGATATACTCTCTCACTATATCATTAGCATGCCAAGCATGAGTCCTTGCCTTAAAGGGCCCATCTAATATGCTATAACTATAATAGAAGCAAATATAACACTCACATTGTCACATCTTCCTACAAAAGGAGTCCGCATATTATATTCCCAGTATATTCCAAACCACTTGTAACTTAAGTATAAAATAATTATAAATAATATAAAATGGGCTTGAAAGCGAAGCAGCTTAAATACTATTATTGTCTCACTGCTTCAGTGTCAAAATACCTGAAGGCAAGTTTCTTTAATACCATTCCGGCCCTCCAAAATTCCAGCTTCTTTAATGGGTTCCTACAGAATGTCTTCCGGTGAGTCTTTTCCTGTAGAAGTACTGACAGAGAAGGCAAAATAAGCAACAGCAATTACATCCAGAAATGCTTACCAGGTTTCTAACTGGAGGGAGACAAACCACAAGATCTACATCACTAGTTGGAAGAGACAATCCAGTGGCGTTTGAACCAAAGATATTTGTCCGGGACCTAGGCCATAAAACCTGGAGAGACCTGGTGACCCGCTTAACAGCCCAATTGATATAAGGCTTTCTAGCCATATTCTCTGACGCAACCTTGGG
Source organism: Pelargonium myrrhifolium (assembly GCA_036897405.1). NCBI lineage: Eukaryota > Viridiplantae > Streptophyta > Magnoliopsida > Geraniales > Geraniaceae > Pelargonium > Pelargonium myrrhifolium. Next base: position 4,440 of record JAYMTK010005689.1, read on the forward strand.
TTCCACCACATTGAAAAAACTATCAATCATGCAATAACATTGAAGTGGAGAAGATTTAAAGCTGCAGGGGTTTTTGAAGATGTTTCTCATGCACATTATGAATACAGAAGAATGATTATAGATACAAGAAGAAACCAATTAATCCGATACCTGCTTACAAAAAGAATCAATTTCGTCGTGCAGAAGACTGTGCATCAGAAGAAGGGATGTCTTTTTTGCAGGATAGTTCTCCAGCTCAGGTGGTTGCAAACGAAATGCAACATCTGGCTGTGTGATAATATAACAAATTGTGAATGCGATAAACCTCAAAAAGGATTCAGAACACTATAGCATAGACTTGGACTTACATGTTCCTGATCACGAGCTAATTGAGATATTGCAATCAAACGGTCCTGCAGCAAAGCTGCAGGTAGTGGTTGAATCATTGGACGGGTTGAAAGATTCTTATTTCTCCAGGAAGGCCAAACAACTTCTGTACCGTCCATGCGTACATAAGCTTCCTCCAAGTTAGTTGCATCATGGTATCTCATACCCCAGTGCCTTGGACTAGAGCTACCAGACCTTACAGTCGAAAAACCCCTATGTTTCCTGGAATCACTTACCGGAGAGGGTGGGGGTGGACAAGGAGCTCGTGGAACACAAAGAACTACAGGTGATGGTGGACGTTTTATTCGAAGTTGTTCCCGCCTGGTAGTAGGAACACATGGACTTTTATGATCATGGCCACGCTTAAACTCAGATCGAGATCTTTCCCTAGACATATTTGGAATAATGATCGGCCGCAAAATAGGGTAAGGAAATGAGTCACTGGTCTTCCCTTCATCACCAGGTAAATTTGCCAGAGATCCAGAGACTTCCTCCTCAGAAGCTGCATCAGGAATGGTTGATGATGAATGTAGCACCTTGCCAGACACTTCATTTCCTGGCACCACATAACCGAGAGCCTGGTGACCAGACACTAGAGGATCAAAGGAAGAACAAAATGAAGCAGCAGTTGGTGAAGTCAAACCATTGGTGCTGTAAGAAGAAGAGAAGGCAACCATGTCATCAACAGTCCTGTTCATGTCTGCTTCATGCCAAGCCCAAGAACTGTCATCAGAACTAAGGGAAGGAGGCCGAGAATAACCTGCTCCAAGATGATCAGAGGGATTCCAGTACATCACACCGCCACCAAAATATTGATTATAATCTAGCCCAGAAACTGGATGCACCTCATATTCTTCTTCTGATATCCAGTGATTGTCACCTTCATCTGCAAACTCTTGTGAATTTCCTGAATCAGGCAAATCGATAAAATCCCCAGAATATTTCCTATCATCATCACTGATTGCTGCATTAAGCTGCCGACCATGGGCAGTAAATCCCTGCTGAAGGGTAGACTGCCGCCTTGGTATAAATCCAGATTCATAATTACAGGCCACTGAGGGAACCAATCTACAAGCACTTCGCACCATTGGGGGCCAATCTAAACTCATTGGTAATGGTCGAGAGAGGATTTGTTTGCACCTGCCTTCAATTGGAGCGTTTCTTGCCTGATGCACGGTGGATACAAAGGAATGGCGAAAGTGATTATGCCAATTACTACCAACATCTAGATGCAATCTATCAGTGGCAGCAGGGAGATGCGAATTAACTGATGGAATATAAACAGAGGCTACATTAGGCCACTCATATGACAGATATTCTGATGATGTTGTGGATCCAGTAATATCACAAAAGTTACCACCCTTTTGCCCCTGAATTATTGTGGGTTCCTTTGTGATGTCAAAACATTTGGTTAATTCGCCACTAATAGCTGATTTTTCATCAGTTGGACTTGGTATAGAAGCATGAACATCAGTATAATTGCTCAAAACATTATCAAGCTCTCGTCTAGGCACAGCAGGAGTTATCACGTTACAAAAGGCATCAGTAGAACTAACAACAGAATCTCCATGTCCTCTGTGGGTGCCATTGTCTTCTCTTGCTGGCACAGTAGCAGAACTAGTCTGCCTTGAATCTAATTCAAGGGTGTCTATAACAGTTGAATTATCATTTCGAACATTATGGGTCAATGAACAGTCAGTTATACATTTTGCTGTTTCCTCATGAGAAACAACAGAGTAAGAGGAAGCTACTGCGGTTGGGCTTGCATCGTTTCTCACTTCATCTGTATTGTCAAAGCTAGGATTCTTAATTTTACTTTTATCTTTCCTATTTTTCCTCGCATTATTCCTCGCATTATTTTGGGACTTTCCACACAACACCCTCTGGGCACGTTCCTGGTCACAGATTACTATTCAAATCATCAAAAAGAAATACAATCCTGATCCAAAAATAATAGTAATAATAATTATTATTATCTAACCATTTCAACAGTTGACAGTGATGTCTCTCCATATATCTCCTCTCCCTTAGGTATATTAAGCATCTTGCTAGACTCTGACAAATGTGTCTTCCCTTTGAGATCCAGTGCACAGTCAAGAACCTGAAGCATAACTCAAAACCATAAAATCTAAATTTTCACAGCATTCGAATGATTGTACGGATATATGTAAAAATAAAAACCCATCAGCAGAATCTCAAGGTAAGGGTGGACAATACCTTCTGAGGTTTGTTACATGAAAATTCATCTGCACATGACTTGGGAACAGAGTTTATCTTCTTTGTATTACGTGCTCTTCCCTTCTTTTTACGGCTAGAAGCACCGGGCTTTTCTTTGGACTTATTAGGTAAGGACTTACATTTTCCCTCTTCTAGAAGTTCAAGCTTTGTACAATCAAGTGAAATAACCATAAGAAACCCTCGCAGTGTTCTTAATATACAATCAGAAATGGTACTGACTGATGCCATTTTGCTAAAAAATAATTTCTCTTTATCATATTCACTATGCACACATGACAGAATCATAGTGATAATATCTTGAAGCACAAAAATACTATTACAGACATTGGCAAAGGAATTAGGTCTTCCAGAAAGAAGAGTAACACTTGAACCAAATTCTGCATCAGGTGTGAGTGTCAACATAGTCTTTTGTGATGAAACAGTATGGTTGTACCTCAATTGTTGTCCAACTCCAACATTGAATAGCCACAACTCATCCTTTGAGGCATTACTTGCCCTCTTCAATATCTCGCGAGTCTGGAAACTTGTAATATTCAAATGTTAGGGTCCCTATTGGGGAAGACTTAAAAAACTTAAGATGCGTACTAAATTCAATTAGATGAATGTCTATTGCAGTTCCAAAATCCTAGGAACTTAATGCTAAGAAAAACATTACAAGATATGAAATAAAGAAAAATAAACATTTCAATGGTAGACTGTAGAGAGCAATGTAGCAACAAATATGCTTTAATAATTGCCACATTAAAGGTCAGATAAATTCTGAGTTCAAGGCTTGTGCCATTTGAGGTAAAAAAAAAAAATAATACCCATAGAAAAGCAGAATTTGAAAATTATAAAAGCTTGAAGCCCAATTCTATAAAGTTTAGGCTCAAGGTTCCAATTGTTCCTTGAAAAAAAAAAAAACATATCTGGTGGTAACAAGTTTCATAATAATATATGTGTTAATTGTTTTCAATTTACACCAGTACTTGTTTACTACATTTATAAGTAACGAAAAACCATATAAACATATAAATCAAAGTAGCATTCCATTAATCACAATATGAAGGGTTACTTAGGAGGGACTGGTAATATACAACTCATTAAAATTAATTGAAAGCCTAATAATCATTGTAATTTTTTATGACACTACTCTCTCAATATCCATATTAATAATGTATTTATATATTATTGTTTGGTTGAGGTTCGAAGGAAGTTTCAAACCAAGCAAACAAAGTAAAGTACTGAAATGAACCTTTCAGTCAATCTACATAGCTTAAATCTTTTTTCCCTTCTATTAATACATGTAGCATCTAATCAATCATTGAATTCAAAGGAAGCAAAATGATGTGCAATAGAAGATAAAGATCCATCCTCTCAATTGAGAAAGCAGAGTAAAGGGACTGCAGAATACCAAGGAAAAAGACTGCCAGTTAAACGTTGTTCCTACCACCTGACCCAAAACAGTAAAGCCACAAGCTTTGTGATCTCATCTAGTCCACCCAACAATTCCAATAAACTCAATCCAATTAGTAGCACTTAAATCGCCATAAAATGTTATGCCTATTTATAGAAATGCCATGATACACCCAGTCTCTCCAAGCCCAAGAGATGCTTCTTCTCATGATAAGTTTATATAAGTCTACCTCTCAAAGATTGAGTTTGCTCTAGCATTCAATATCAATTCACTTGGCTAATGAAATAGCAATTCCACAATTATTTTATTAAAAAAGGACATTAGTTTACCTTCTCCATTAACAACAACCAGATTTTTACATAATAACAATAATATCATTTCAAAAACAACGGTGACGAGACAAAGTACCAGCGTTTTTGCCGATTTTCCTAAGATAGCAGTCAAGATCTTCCTTTTCACAAGGACATCCAAGTTAACCCACCAATCCAGACACCCCTTCTTCCTCCAAAAGACATTAGCTGCGACTCCTGCCATATTCATCTTTTCCTTCAGCTTCACCCCTCTTTTCTTGCCACTAGTAGAATTCAGCCACGATAGCCTCAGGGCCACCTCCAGGTGGTTTGCCACAAATGCCTCCATACTGTAGTGGCCTTTGGCCTTCAACCAACTAAATTCCACCCAATTCGAACCCAATTGGCTCTCTTCACCCCTCAAAAACTCTCCATTGGATACTTTATCCATGGTATCAACAAACAAATCCAAGTCTTGAACAAAACCCTCACTCACCGTCACGGAGTCGAGACAATTCACAGAGCAAGAGTCGTTTACATTTTCACCCTCGTTTGAGTTGAACAAGAGAGTCGAGCGGAAAATCAACTGCTCTGGCTCGTGAGACTGGGCGAACCTGGAGAGCAGCCCGTGCGATTTCTTGAAGCAAAGGCTTGGCAGGAGATGGCGTGAGGAGGAGGAGGAGGAGGGGAGGTCTGGTAAAATGATGAAGAACCCATGGCCGTGCGTGCGGAGCTTAGCAAGCATTTGAATCAAAATCTGAGTGAAATTGGCATCGATGAGGGTGAGATGAGCTTGGCGCTGGTGGAGGGTGAGAGATGAGAACCATTTGAGAATAGAGGACCTAGGGTTGGGGGTTGAGGTGGCCGGGGGAGAAGAGAGGGAGTGGTAGAGAGAGATGTGGGAGGTGAGAGAGTCAATGAGCTGGTTCTGGGTCATGAGGGAGTTCAATGATGGAGGATGATTGTTAGGGTTTGGCTTGGGCATCGCCATTATTGAAATGTTGATGCAGAGAGAGAGAGAGAGAGAGAGATTCGGAAAATGGGTCAGGTCAGGTCAGGTCAGGTCAGGGGTGGGTTTCGATGATTTTCCTCCAACTCAAGTCAAATCTGAAAAGTGTAGTGATGATCATGGCTGGTTGTGGTGGCTTCATCGTTACGGCGGGACTGTAATGGTTTCATACATGGCAGTGACGTCACGTCCTCCAATTTGTCTAAAAAAACACACAATATACTATTGGGATATACTATTTGGTTAAAGATCTAAGTGCTTGTTTGTTTCTCCTAGATCAATGTC
>JAYMTK010005690.1:0-10023 GCA_036897405.1 Pelargonium myrrhifolium
CCTTTTTTTTGGTGTTTTTAAAAAAAAAAAAAAAAAAAAAAAAAAAAAAAAAAATTGGAAATGAATTAATTATTATTAATTTAATAATAAATTAATTAATAATAATTAACTAATTTCCGATTTTTATTTTTAAATAATTAAAAATATTTACGACGGAACAGTATTTGTCGTAAACTCGTCTTAAACTTCGCCGGCGGCAACAAAAACACGATGACACATGGCAAGTCCTCTTTTTGCCACGGGGACTTTTACGACGGAGTCAACGACCGTCGTAAATTTTTCACGACGCGGATGTTTACGTCGGACTTTTTCCGTCGTAAATGTGTCTTTTCTGTCGCAAATGCCGTCGTAACTCGACAACGTTTTTTGTTGTGTTCCCTGAAGAATGGATGAACGGGATACATATAGAAGTCACATTTTTCAATTAATTAATGAAAAACTGCCTGCCACGAAAGAGCCATGAAGCATATAGTGTGTAAAGATGAGTATTAGTTAATGAATTTAGTTGTGGAGCAGGTGTTTTTGGATGACACTCAAAGCCTATGCGTAACTTTCCGGTGATATATATGTGTTATTGTAGGTGTTTTTGTTGTTATTGTAGCTTTCAAGTTTTTGTTCCTTTGTTTATTATTGATTTATTGTTGGTTAGCACGCATGTTTTGCTTCTTACCATTAGTATTATGATAAAGGTTGTTTTAACTTCATGTTTTCAAGGCTGTGAAATTTGGGCAAAATCATTGAATCCTTTATGGCATCTACCATTTCTGTATCCTCCGAGGTAAAAGGATTCGATGAGTTCTATATACATATATGAATGTATGAATATATGCTAACGTCATAAACAACATACATATGTTGCTATATCATTTCAAATTTATCTTACTGTCAAATAAAACATAGAACAATCATACGCAAAATATCTTTATTATACGTGAGCCTCAATTGGGTCTTTTAATTATGTAGTTTCGAATAAATAGAAAGGTTAATTACACATGACACTTCTGTATTATACACAAATTTGCATATGACTACTCTAAGGTTTTATTTTAACTTTTGACTACTCTGTATTATGTCAGGGGACCTCTCTGTTGCGGAATATTCCATTTTTTACGGAATATTCTGTTTTTTGATCATGTGTCATGCACATGACCTCAATTTTTTTGAAAATGGCTATTTTGCCCTTCTTCAATATTCAAGAACGCTTGAAGTTTCCGGCAAGGGTTTGAATTTTTCGGCAACGTTCTATTTTTTTATTTTTATTTTTTTAATTATTATTATTGATATTTAAAAATTATATAATAAGGGGCAATTCGGTCTTTTTACCACTTAACTTATGGTTTTTGGACGGAAGGTCCCCCTGACATAATAAAGGATAGTCAAAAGTTAAAATAAAACTTTAGGGTAGTAATATGCAAATCGTGTATAATACAAGGGTGTCATATGTAATTAACCCTAAATAGAACTATTGACAAAGGAACACTTTTCAATATAATTAATGTCAAAATAGTTGTGAGTTTGATGGGTAAGCTTCAATTGTTTTTTTTTTCTTTTTTCATCATTTGAAAACAAATGAAACACCCAATAGGAGTGGCGCAGTTGGTTAACACACTCTACTTGAGTGGGAAGAGGTCTCGGCTTTGATCCTCACTCAACACACTTTTGGAGAGAAGTGAAATCCTTAACATGTGAACTAATCTCGAATGAGAATTAGTCTGAGTGTAGTCAAACGGCTTAAAGGTGTCAACCGCCAAAGTGCGAGCCCGCTCTGAAACCTCATAGTTTAGAAAATAAAACAAACAAACAAACATACATACAAATGAAACACTTTAACTATTGCCATGACAATTGGATTTTCTTTGTACCTATCTACCCTTTTATATTTTATTTATATGTCTCTCCCATGATGTGTTGGTTTAAAATTTATTTTTCTTTAGAATTGTTTTATTTATACAAGATTTTATTTTAAATGCCTCTTCACATGCGCGCTTCTAGTGTCGGCATGTGAGAACCCTATTCAGTTCGTCTTTTTCTACCAAAAAATAATATGATTTGTTTTTAAATCATATTCAATTTTTGTTTTACTCTTCTTAATGTAACTTACATCAAATATTATTGTATGAAGTGCATTAAATACCACTAAAAAAAGTGTATTAAATTTTCTTTGTATTGGTTAGTTAAAATCGTAAATATTAATTGTTTTTTCTATATAATTATTTAAACTAGTGGAACAACCCGTGCTATGCACGGGATTGAGTACATCAAGCAAGTCTTTATAAAATTGTTAAAATTAAATAATAAAATAGAATGTTGTTCGATAATGTACTCCACAAATTTCAATTTTATTAAATGAGTTTTGGTTTATGAATATCTGAATGCGTGACATTGTGTGATAGAATAATAAGTAGTATTAGATTAATTATTTTAGAGATGTTCCCCGATCACATTACTAAGCTAAAAGAATGGTAATAAACTAATTTAAAAACATAAAATTTCATTTTCACAACAAATTAATTTAAATTAGGTATTTTTATTTTCAATCGGATAAATAAAATTCACTACCCCTAAAACTTAATACAACATGAATGTAATTGAGGCTTAAAGCCAAAAATATTCATTATTTCAATCTCAATCTAAAAAATTGGCCAGCCCAGTAAATTTGGTTACTTATTTTGATCTTACTTCTAAATTCCTTAGGGCATCCACAATGGTTAAGCTATTAAAAGTTTAATAAAGTGGACTCATTATGTACACATCATCTTGTTGGAATGATGATATTTTACATTCTACAATGGTTAACCTCTAAAAGGTTAATAGAATGGTCCCACTTGTTAAAATAATCATATTTTTATTTTATTTTATAATTTTTTGATTATATGATATTAACTTTATATATTTTTTAATTGACTAAATAATTATACATTCTAAAATTAGATATTAATAATTAGTAAATAAAATAACATTTTAAAATTAAGTGTTATTTTGTACAAATTGGCAACAAAAAAATTAATTGACATTAATTATTTAATAAAATTAATGTGAAAAAATGTAAAAACAATTAAAGCTATGATGTTAAATTGTTTTAGAAATAGGAACGCAAATATTACATAAAATTAAACCTTACATAATTTTTTAAAACATACATTAAATAAAATTAAACTTACTAGAAAATTAATAATGGAAAACATAACATAATGTGGAAATGATGATTATATCTCATTTTCTTCACTCCCAAAACGCTCCCAAATGTGTTCGACCAAGTCCGCTCGAAGTTGATGGTGTACTTCACGGTCACGTAGCTCGGCATTTTTTTGGAGGTACTCTTGAAATTGTTGAACAGACCCTTGACTCACATGAACTGGAGGATCTTCTTCTTCATCATCATCATCCCAATTGCTTATTGCATCTCCTTCATCCTCCACAATCATATTATGTAATATGATGCATGCGTACATTATGTCTTTAAGTATACCTCTGTGCCAAGGTCGGGCCGGACCACGTACAATTGCCCAACGAGATTGAAGCACTCCAAACGCTCGTTCCACATATTTTCTTGCAGCTTCTTGTATGCGCTTGAACTTTATTCTTTTGGGGTCTTCTGGATGTGTGAAACTTTTGACAAATGTTGCCCACTCTGGATATATACCATCTGCAAGATAATAACCTTTTGTATATTGTGTGCCATTAATCATGAATTGTACTTCGGGGGCATATCCTTGTAAAACATCGTTGAACAACGGTGATTGATAAAGCACATTGATGTCGTTGTTAGACCCCACAACACCAAAAAATGCATGCCATATCCACAAGTCCGCTGAAGCAACCGCTTCTAGCATGACTGTTGGAACTCCTTGATCACCTCGAGTAAATTGACCTTTCCACACAACAGGACAATTTCTCCATTGCCAGTGCATGCAATCAATACTACCAAGCATGCCAGGAAAGCCATGACGATTGGAATGCAATTCAAGTAAGTGTTGCACGTCGTCGGCATTAGGCCTTTTCAAATACTGGGCCCCAAAAACCTCGACCACACATCGACAAAAATTGAACAAGCACTCCCTTGCAGTGGTTTCGCCTATACGTAAGTATTCATCTAAATGATCAGCTGGAGCTCCATATGCCAATTGACGTATAGCAGCAATGCATATTTGTAGCGGGTGAAGACCTTTTTTTCCAGTTGCATCAACCCTTAATTGAAAATAATCAGAATGATTTTTAAGAGATTCAACAATTCGAAGAAATACCTCTTTTCTCATTCGGAACCTTCTTCGAAATATATGGTCTGGATAAATTGGCGTGGTTGAGAAATAATCTTTCAATAGACAAACATAACCAGCTTCGCGTTCCCTCTTCAAGCATCTTCTATTACCCGTACGACTTGCAGAACTTTCATTTTGTTGTTTTTGCAGTTGGTCAACCAACATAATCATCAATTGCTCGTCCGCATCGTCCGCCAATTCTTCGAGTAAGAGTGTTGTGAGTTTTTGTCCACGAGAGGGATTTGGATCTTGAGACATTTTTGAGTGTGTAAGTTGTAATATTTTGGATGACTAAAAAATGACAATTATCATGTGGAGTTTCATAAGTATATATATACTCACAAGTTTTATAACGGCTAGTTTTATACATAATAAAATTTACTTTTTTCATTTAAGAAACATTTATTTTTGTTTACTAAATAAATTTGAAAAAAGTTCAAATTTACTTGTAGCTATAAATATCAAATTTAAAGTCCATTGCAAAGATATATATTAGAAATAAAATAAAAAACGTAACCTAAAAGGAGACAAAGATAGAAGGCTAGGATAGTTGCTTGTTTCTTTTTTTTTTTTCATTGTTTCTCTGTATGTGTACTATTTGATATAAAAGTTTATTATATATATATATATATATATAAAAGAGACGAAAAGCATAAAAAAGCACAAATATATATTTTTTCCTTTTATGAATATTGCAATAGTTTAATCACATAAATAATTGCCAATAGAGTTTTCAATATTAAAATTAAGAAAAATTAACTCGTACCTTTTCAATTTGCGCGAAGAATTTAGATTACGTGTTCAAATAGAAAGATTTCGGCTCGGTTGATTTGAACTTTTAATATATTGAACAAGCTAAATTAAGACAACAAATACATAATTTGAAATAAAAAATTACATAAGATGAAAATTACAAAAAAGTAAAAAATAATAAAACTTCGCAAATTACAAAGTACATCAAACTCAAATGACATAACATAAACTAGTTATTAGGACAATAATTATATTTCATTTTCAAGATTGAACATATGTGTCGATGGATGCTAAGTTGCTCCTCGGTCATTCCGCTAGTATCTTTCATCATAATCTCGTAATGACTTGTAATATTGTTAGTGCGCATTTCTTCAAGTGTGGTCTCTACGAGTGAGTTTCTTTTTGATGACATTTCTTTGATGTCATTTAACGTGTCTTGTAAAATATTCTCATTCGCCTTTGATTTTCCTTTCTTCTTCCTCGCCTTAGCCGCCTTTTGACCAATAGGTCGTACTTCGGATTCACTTTCGTCGATGCTCATATCCGCATTCGATGATGATGTTTAAGCCCCCGACTCATCAATCCTTGTTTTCTTGGAAGAATGCATGAATGGTTTATTTGTTTTCCACTTTGGATCTTTTCTCAACACTATCCACACATGATCATGGACAAAAGGCTTTTTACGTTGACACTGATAAAGCTCACGTGCTGCTTGAGTCACTTGATCGTCAGACCACCCGCTATGATGTTGATTGATGACTTGATTGTAACATTGATTGAAGTCGTTAACCATCTTGCTCAACCAGTACCAATGTGATTTCACAGTACTTTGTAATCTTTTTGGTCTGGATTTGTAATTGTCATTGAAGTACTCGGCGACCCTTTTCTAAAAAGTTTTATCATTCTGACTATTACCCACAATTAAACAACTTGAAATTGTGAGCCAAGAACTTGCTAGCAACTTGTTATCCTTAATGCTCCATGTCGCGTGTTTACCATCTTTTTGCTCATCACTGACATAAATATTATTGAATTCATGTTGCGTTGAAGATGGAGGAATTATTTGAGTGTTAGAAATAGAACTTGTTGGTGTGTTGGGTTCTTGCTCGATGTTGGATGGCCTTACACTTTTTCTTCTTGACCCAATTGGAGTGGTTGGAACTCCACAGAACACACTTGAATTAAAATATATGGGCATTGAATTAAAATAACTCGGACTTGAGTATATAGGAAACGAACAATTGACATTTGCAACATTTTGAGGAGGGGTGGAAAGATTTTGTGGATATGTAAAATTTTGCATATTTGGAGGAAAAACGGATAAGGAATGAAAGATTGATTTTGATTTTCTGAATTGGAAATGATCGACCAATTTTTTTGAGCAAAAAATCAGGTTGAAACGATGTCGTAGTGGTTGTCTTCTTATCCAGTAGTCAAGGTACACTGACGTGGTCTTGATAGTCTGACTTGGATGATCCCGGGTCAGGCACGCTATGGGTAGTTCAGGTCCGGGCTATGCTAGGCTGGGCAGTCCAGGTCCAGGTTAGGCTAAGCAGTCCCAGGTCCAGACTATGCTAGGCAGTCAAGGTCCAAACTAGGCTGAGAAGTCCCAAGTCCAAGTTAGGCTAAGCAGTCCCAGGTCCAGACTAGGCTAGGTACTCCAGGTCCAGGCTAGGCTGAGCAGTCCCAGGTCCAGGCTAGGTTGACCAGTCCTAGGTCCATGCTAGGCTAGGCAGTCCTAGGTCCATGCTAGGCTAGGCAGTCCCAGGTATATGATGAGTCTTCGTGAAACGTAATGAGGCTAGGCTCCAATCCGATCTTGACCTGTAGTCTGCGCAGGTAGCACACCGTTAAGTAGAACCCCGGGTTTGTGCCCGGGAGACCGCCTTTTGTGTGAGAAGAAGATTCTGCACAAACATGAATATGTATGAAGATCGAAGATTTTCGTAGCTCATTCGGAAATATCACGAAGAACGTATAAAGAACTCGATGAACGCGCGAAGAACATGAAGAACGTTTGAGAGAGCTTTCGGGTTCTTGCGATGTGTGTGTGAATAATCAATTGACTAGCTTTTACCTGTTGTTTGTGAGTCTGTTTATAGAGCTCACCTTACCTGACACGTGGCGGCTTCTGATTGGTTGGTGTCAGGGTGGGTCCCATGGGTGGTTTTTTTCCGATGTTGGTTATGCTCTCCAACAAAGTGACTCTAGGCTTTTTTTCCGGGAGCTTCTAGGCTTCGATGTTTGTGCGGTCCTCTTTGGATAGAGTTGAGAGTGGACATGAGAACTCTTGTTATTGTAGTTCGCTTCCCCGAGCCTTCGATAGTCTGTCTGTCTATGGATGAGGTATGCTCATCTCAAGGACAAACTAGCACGAACGACTTTGTGGGTGAGGACCGATGCGTGGGCATGCCCATGTGTGGACGGTATGCGTTGACGTGTAGCCATTTAGCCTTCTTGCTTATGTGGCCTTTATGCGAGCCCACGGATAGGCGTAAGGCGCACGTGCGCAAGAGTGCGTGAGGAAGGCGCACATGCACGGAGGAGCGCATGGGCGCAAACGTGCGTGCGGGCACGGATGGGCTCATGCAGGTGAGCTCATGCGCGGCCCGTACCCTAGGGGGCATGACGCATGGGTGCGCGGGCACCCAGGAGGAGGAGCTCACCAAAAATAAATATTTGGTTAACTCGTACCCAAGGGAATTCGAACTTTAGACCTTGAGGTTAAGGTAGGAATGTCATTATCACTTGAGCTAGAGGCTGTTTGTGTAAACTTCTTTGATGCTTTGTATCTAACCCTTTCTTGGCCCAACAGCGCGCACCCTAGGGGCGTGGCCCAAGTGCGAGAGTTGTGCGTTCGGGCATGAGGCGTTCGTCGGGCGCGAGGCACTCTGATGAGTTCCATACGAGCGCACTAGTGTGGTCGAGACTTCCTTGCGCTCGCGCGCGGGCGAGACCCGTTCTTGCTTGGTGGGTCGGTGCTCGAACCCGAGGCCCGACTTAGGGTCCGACCCGAGTGCTAACCGCCATTCGCTCAATTGACGGAGCCACGTGTCCGTCTCTCATTGGTCGGAAATATTTCTGATTTTTCATGTCGAATCACACCCTACTTACCGTGACTTACCGGCACTCATTTACCAAACATAACAACTTACCGGACCACCAACTTACCGAGACTTATTACCGATTTCGTTACCTACTTACAGAGACTTATTACCGATTTCGTTACCTACTTACCGAGACTTACCGGAACTTACCGAAATTGATCTAGGCGAAACAAACAAGCACTTAACAGTGGCGGAGCTGGAATGGGTTGTAGTAGGCATTTGCTTATGTCATCCTAAAAGGCCAAAACTCTACTAAATATTGAGTAAATTCGTGACTTTTTCAACGAACATTTCAATTCAGTTGTTTCATGTCATCCCATTGAAATCTTGGGTTCCATGCTTAGTTGCCCATCCTCATTCAACATTTTTGCTTCATTGCTGCTTGTGAGGATATTTCACTTGCACTATTACATGTAGTCTTTTCATTTTATATTTTCTCATTAAAAGACTTATTGCACCCACTTCAATTCAACAGATTCTTCCAGAAGGGACCCAAGTTGTTTTTGTTAAATTTAATAATGGACTACATATAATGATTTGAGCATTTACTACTAAAATATCATCTCTATTAGCAATGACAGAGTTAGGGGTGAACTGTAGTAGACATTTTCCTATGTCATCCCAAAACTATATTTAATATTGAGTAAATTCGTGACTTTTTAATTAACATTTCAGTTCAGTTGTTTTATGCCACCCCGTTGAAATCTTGGGTTCCATGGTTGGTTACCCACCCCCATTAAACGTCTTGGCTCCGTTACTACTTATTATTAGAGTTTCACTTGCACCATTACATGTACTCTTTTATTTTATATTTTTTTTTGGGTGCGAGACATATTTCACCCATGTACTTCAACAGATTCTTCCAGATGGGACCCAAGTTGTTTTTGGGCGCAGCCATGGCAGGGCTCCTAACTGGGTGCGACGACTACATCTTCGCGTTTGGGATGGACCGCATCCCGGTGTCGACGTCGTCACTGATCATAGCCTCCCAGCTGGTGTTTACGGCGGTGTTCGCGTACCTGATGGTAAAGCAGAAGTTCACGCCGTACTCAGTGAACGCGGTGGTGCTGCTGACGATCGGGGCGGGGGTGCTGGCGATGAACACGAGCAGTGACATAGCGGAGCATGAGTCGAAGAAGGAGTACTATTTGGGGTTCATAACGACGGTGGTGGCGGCGGTGGTGTACGGGTTTGTGTTGCCGTTGGTGGAGTTGATATACCAGAAGGCGGATCAAAACATGACGTACTCGGTGGTTATGGAGTTTCAGATGGCGTTGTGCTTCTTCGCTACTAGTGTCTGCGCCATCGGCATGCTCTTTCACAAAGACTTCCAGGTACCTTTTCACATAAACTTTTATTACAGTAAGTTAGTTATGCCTAAAGTATACGAAAATATAACAAGAAATGTATAACACTAGTTTTTTTAAGAAGCAAATCATAATACTTATTTTGAGATGGAGGCAATACAACATTTACACATGTAGTACAAACGAAAATGTCAACGGCTAATTAACTAACTTCTCTTTATAAAAATATATATTAAAAAAAACACTCATTTCATAATGGATGAAGTAATTAATATGTCTCCGTGCTTCAACATTCAGAAGTTGTACAACAAATTAAGTCATGTTCTAACCTATATAAAAGAAATACTCGCCAAGTCCTAAAAGAGTGACATGTTTTTTTTCTAATTTTTGTCTCAAAATAAATTCATTATTTTATAAAATTAGTTATACGTGAATTGCCAATAGTATATTTATAATAAGTTAGTTTGTATCAAACTTAAGTGTATTGTCACAATAAATAAATTCTTCTTTACTTTTTTGAAAATAAAAACAAGAACACTTATTTTCTGAAGAGTAAATTAGTTATGTCTCCCCTAGATTGACATGTATTTTGCTTTT